>JAECUM010069509.1:0-17864 GCA_016617855.1 Megalonaias nervosa
TATATATATTTGCAAATATACAAGAAATGTACTGGTTAGATTCTATGCAGTATTTATTGACTATGAAAAGTATTTATTGACTATGAAAAAGCCTTTGATGGGATAGGGAGACGTTTACTGCACCAAAAGCTGGTTAGTGAAAATATTAGTGGTAAAATGTTAGAAATAATTAGAACAATTTATAATAATGTAAAAGCATGTGTTAAATCCAACAGTCTTATTACCGATGTGTTGAACTGCCCTATGGGCGTACGCCAAGGTTGTGTTTTATCGCCTTTATTCTTTTCTTTATTTTTTGAACGAGTTGAAACCCTTTTTAGGTGAAGAAAACAGGGGAGTGTCGGTAGAAACCTTAGAACTATTATTACGGTTGTATGCAGACGATTTAATTGTCTTTGCTGACACTGCTCACCAGTTGCAAAATATGCACAATAGGCTGCATACATATTGCCTAAAGTGGAGATTAAAAGTGAATATGGAAACAAAAGAAACCAAGAGTTGTTGTATTTCGCAGAGGTGGCTGCATCAGAAGTTACGAAAAGTGGTACTATGGCCATACAGAGGCAAAGATTGAATCATATGATAATTATTTAGGATGAATTTAGGTATATGAGCCAGAAAACTCTATCCTTGCATGCTCTGAAGGCTATGCACATACTGAAGCAAAGTCTTTAAATATTTGACAGATTACCCGTAACTCGATTGCTTCGTCGGTTTGACTTAACTAAAGGGCTAAGGTTTGGGGTTTTACGATACCAATGATATTGAGAAAGCTCATTTGTAATTTTGTAAATATATTCTTGATGTATCTAAGTCTCCCCCAAATCCATTCGTATAAAACGAATTCGGAAGAATTAGTATGCAGTGTATAAGATATAAACGTGTCTTGAAATACTGGCTAAAAATGCTAGAAATGACAGAAGACAGATATCTTAAACAAAGTTTTAATTTACAGTTAAGATGGAGGGGATTGTGATTGCTCGGCTAAAAATGTTAAAAAGCTTCTTTTGGATTTGGCAATGTTTGGTGTACTCAGGGCGTAAAAGACGAAAATACATTTCTCATATTGTTCAGTCAGATATGTGAAGATATTTTAATGTAACAACTGCAGGATGAGATTAAGTTGATGGAAAGACTGCGTTTCTATAGGTCAATGGGAGTAGAATTCACTTGTCAAAGATATCTAGAATTGTTGGAAGATAACAATTTTTGTTATATAATCACTATGCTTAGAGTGGGGAACTTGCTAATCAGAGGTAACACTGGAAGATATGAAAGTATTTGCTGTGAGGAAAAATAGTGTCAAATATGTAACGTTAACATCGAAAATGAATTTCATTTTATTGCTGCATGTCCGCTATATGGAGAAATACAAAGAAAGCACTTACCCACCTTTGGATATAAAAATCCAACTTCAGAAATATTTAGGTCTTTTATACAAAATGATACTAGTAAATTTCTGATGACTAATTTATCAATGTTTACTATATAAGCCTTAAAGATTAGAGAAACCGTTTAATCAACGACTCCTGCTACATAAGAGTTTAGAACAATATCACAAAACTTGATCCATGCAGGTTTTAGGGTTGTGTGATTACTGTGTAATACATACGTGTATTTCACCCAATTCGAAAAATGCAATAAAACTTTCTTTCATATATATCACTTCCAATAGATATGATTTTCTTTTCTTACGCACTGTAGCGTCGTTTAGTACCGCATGATGTATGGATATATGTATCATGGACCAGAGGCCTGTTGCAAATAATCACTATTATTATTATTATTATTATTATTATTATTATTATTTACTTTGACCATCTATGTTAGTGAATCCATCTGTCTTACATATTCATGATAAAACTCGTCTGAAGCTACACTTATTAATATTAAACCTTCACTGTATGTGAATTTGGAATGAGTATCTAGGTGTGCCATACAAATAAACAAATAAAAGAGCTCATCCTTTTATTATTTTATGTTACACGAGAGAGAGAGAGAGACAGACAGAGACAGAGAGAGAGACAGAGACAGACAGACAGACAGACAGACAGAGACAGACAGAGATTACTACATACACTTTCAATCCATAAACTTTTAGATGATTTCCAAGATCTCATTACAAAACAAACTACTTGCTTTATCCAACGCTCTAAAACTACATATTAAACTGCTATTTTTAATGAAGAGCACACTACTATATATATATATATATATATATATATATATATATATATATATATATATATATATATATATATATATATATATATATATATATATATATATATATATATATATATATATATATATATATATGTAAACTATCTCTTTCCATATGCGACACCAGTACATAGTGTTTTATTATCAATAAATTAACGTGAAAGCATCAACATCCACTTTCACGCCGTATTTTTGTCTGTTCATATTAGCGCAGTCAAGCTCTATATTTAGACGAGGAAACCCTACATACGTCGACGCTTGGCCATCATTAAATGCGATTTTGATCCTTATTAGACTAAACACGAGCTTAATTTCAAACTTTATTTTGACGTTTCGAATCAAACAGAGAAAATTAAATCAAAGTTAATATTTTGAAAATTTTTGCCCATTTAAAATCAAACTAGCTTCAGACTAGCTTGTTTTGCAATTTAAATCAAGCTGCAATTATTGTTTCAATATTTGTTCTATAAAAAAAAAAGTGAAATGCATTCCGGCTTTTTATTTTCTTATCGACCTTTAATCAGGTACAGATAATGACATCACAAGGCAATTGTCTCTTTCTTGTGACTTTACAGAGATCTACTCTTCGATAAAAAGCAGACTTAAAAGACTAAACAAATAAACGTTCGCTTGGACTGTCATAATGTATACCCAAATTGTGAAGTATCATTTGTCCTGAAATGTTTTTATTTCAATCTGAGCAATTTCAACAACGTTAATGCAAAAACCTTGACATGTATTACTGGTCTTTGTCTTGATTTTGTATGCGTTCCGCACGTGCACTCGATGTAACAACGCGGTAATTGGAGAGAATATCAACGCGTCGATGGCACATATTCATAGCAACCACTTAGACTGTCTTTCGGAGTAGTTTATCTGATTGTTGGCTTAAGTGAACCATACCAGTTTTTATAGATAGCATAGTGCGTGTTGGTGACGAACGAAGCTCAGAACTGCTGGTACGGTAGTGGTTATACCACATAACAGTTACCGAATGTCTACTTCTAAGTTCCACGGACCCGATGTGTCTTGGAGCTATTTCAATGGTCGTTTTGGGGTGTGTATGTGTGTTTATCTTTTTTTAAAACGATACATCTGTTGCTGTTATGTTCTTTCCTCAAAGAAATTAATTTAGGCGTAATTTTTTTTTCAATTCCAGAATAAATTCCTAATTTTGAAGTTGAGAATGACTGGTTAATGACTTCTGTACGTGTGTAAATTGACATTTTTTTAATATCATGTTCTCGTTTGAAAACAAACGTGTAATTTATATGACTTTTAAATCTTTATTGAGATGCAAGACGAATTGTAACAAGACTGCAACATAACTTCGGTGTAATTGTCTCTATATAAATAATGAATTATATATTTATTTATATTTAAATATACATAAACTTGTAGAGGATAGGCATATGAATAAAAGTCCACACAAAACACACCACACTTGTAATAGGTAAAGGCAGAACCCATCCTTATGCAGGCGAAAAGCTAAAACACCCATATATTCACTACTGCTTACGTGACAAAACGCAAATTTCCAACATGGTAAAGAACTGACATGATCTAACCCACCCAACGGGAGCTAGCTTAATTCTTGTAAGATCGACCTTTCCAATGGGAAAAAAGGTCGAATCTCGTAAACATATTTAATAATCATTCTATTATTAATAACTGTCAAGATGTATGTACGCATCTATTTATAGATCCTATGCAATTTGCGTTCATTAATATCTTCAAAAAGACCCTATGCACGTACACAAAATCAAGCTATAGATAATAACTACAATTTACAATAAAAAAAAATTACAAACATTAGTAGACAAAATCATGTATAAGAGTTACCAAAAAAACTAACAAAAAGCCGCATAGAAATATATAATAGATAGTCTGATTTGTTGGTTGATCGAAATGCGAGGATGGCCTGAATATAATTAAACTACATTCAAGCTCAACAGGCCATGTACAAAGCTGATCATGATTATGGATAGAAGTTAATAATATTTGTGTTAACATGAAGCAACTTGATACAATAAAGTGATGTGTGTATTTATGATGAAAACATATATAACCCCATACATGCGAAACATAGGTGACCGCATCAGGGAAGGAATATGCGCATAATATTGTGAAAGTGCGGTCCAGTGATAAGGAGGACACTAAATGGAACCCAATAGGACCAAGACGATTTATCACTAGTTTTAAAACAGGTACCTTAGAACAAAACGCCTGAGAACATGAAGTGCTGAACGTAGATTATCATATTTCAAGAGATCGTTTTACGCACAACTGAAAACAATTTATCTATCACTTTTCGGATTGTAGAATGAATACCCGTTCTGATGTCTTCGAAGTGTAATTCACTTACTTGTCCAGTTAAATCATCTTAAAATTAATCTGCAGCGTTCAGACAATTTTTTAATCTGTCCAAAGCAATGTGTGGTCTGTTAACAAATAACATATTTTTGGGGCGAGTCATATCATGTAAAACGCAACTGTTACCTTCTATAATTCCGAATAGGATTGATAAAAACAAATCTCCGCAAAACAGTTAAAAATGAGACCGTAGTGTACTCAAACTCTTAACTTCGAAAAGAATATATATATATACATATATATATATATATATATATATATATATATATATATATATATATATATATATATATAGTCATTTGGATGAAATCGGTGGCATTTGTGGAAAAAAAAGAATACATCGGTTTTCACTAAATACAAGGCACTTATAGTATCGGCAAGTATTCCGTAGAAGCTATATTCTTCTAAGATTGTCACTGTACAGTTGATACTAGATTATTGTTTAGACTTATGAGCTAATAGTATTTAGTGGTTTACTCCTTCCTCCACACCGGTGTGATCAACAACTGACCCAAGAACAGAGGCTGATCACCTTTTATTTGTTCACAAAGACAGCCCCTCCGTCGCGAGACAGTGAATATACACACCTTCCGCGCGATAATTGTATCTGCCCTTCCAAAACAATAATAAAAAATCGAATGGTGTTATAACATGATTCACATGCATTTGCTTATTGATACATAATAAACAGTTTTCTCCACTTAAAAGCATTACTCGATGCCGCCAGAAGAAAGTTACATAAATTTTAACGGATCTATTCAAAGAAATATAATCCTTTTAGTTAGCCAGTCCGTCTTTTTTATTACTTGGAATGTTTGTTTTTTAAGATGAGGATATAAATTTGCCAAGGTTTTGAGACACCAGTCAAACTTTGGACTTTATTGCCTCAATGGTATTGGATTACCAGTCAAACTTTGGACTTTATTCCCTCAATGGTATTGGATTACCAGTCAAACTTTGGACTTTATTTCCTCAGTGGCATTAGATTACCAGTCAAACTTTGGACTTTATTCCCTGAATGGTATTGGATTACAGAGTAGATTGATAGTATGAATCAGCATCGTTTAAGAGTCGCACTGGATCATTCTTTTGTTATCGTTTATAAAGACGTATTAGCAGAACTCCTTTGATATTCATGGATGGGACAGGTTCAAAACACAACATGACTATGTCCTTTTGGGTAAGATCAAACGCTCTGGGTGTGACTGGTCCATTCATGTTGAAGGTCATTTTCAAGTTTCTGTGTCCTAGGCACAGTGTTTGCAAGGCAGAACAAATGAAGTGCTTGTTAATGGTCAACGAAAAAACAACTTGTTATTTAATGGCATACAATCTGCTTGATCTCTAGAAATCTTAATCCGTCATTGTTAAAAAGTAAGCGTTTGGGCCTCTCAATTGATTGGCGTAGAAGTATACCAACGGTTAGTGATACTCCATTGGTTGCCAACGAATTTTACAATAACACCTTTCTAGTAAGGTGAATTAATTTCAAAACTCTCTCTGTTAGAGCTCCTCTTACAGATGATGAATTAATCAGGTTGTAGAGGAATGGTTCATAATGAACTGTGTTTACTCAAAAGCGATGGTTCGCATTGCCATGAGATTGAAGCGGTGGCGGTGCAAGTGGATTTGGAGTTGTGACGGAGCAATTGCCTCCGGCAAACAAGGCATCATCGGGAGTGTTGTTTTTGCTTTTGAAATTTTCATAGTATTTCACCTTCATCTTAGTGTAACGATGGCATTATGCACAAAACGTATTTTTAGAAGTGGAATTAGTGTGGTGGAGAAAAGAGGTTGGCAACTGACATGAAAGCTGTTCTCTGTGATAAATTAATTGAGCCACTAAAGAACATTGCCCCCGTTCGCCTCGAGCCCTCATTGGAACTAAGTGCATATTTGTTTGCAAATATCCATTTATACTAAGCGTTTGAAAAAAAACACACAAAAAACAATCAAATAGCATTTGCGAAACATATATCGAAAGAAAAAACAATTATTGGTAAATTATGTAGCCATAAAGACACTTAGTATACCTCTGTATTTAAATAATCATTTCGTTAATTTACCTAATGATAATTTTTCTTTGAAATTTATTCATTATTCGGTCAATGTTTCCTAAATAATTCTCCAACTCTCTTAATTGTCCAGATACTTGGGCTTTTATGCTTTTGATACTTTACAACTGTTTTTGCAATAAAACTTTTTGTTTGGATCTGTTTGTTCTATGATGTCTTTTTTTAAACTCTTCAATCTGTTTATCTTGCACTTCAACACCATATGGTATCTAATCTTTTTCTATTTCGAATTGACAGCCTTTACAGCATTTACATAATCTCTTCTAGTGCAGTGAATACCAATGCCACTGCAGGAGAACATTCTACTATTTGAATTTTAAATAAAAAACAATTTAGTTTAGATTCAAATTGTCTTAATTCATTCATAAAATGTCGATTTGTGCTAGCCGAACCTTTCCTCCCAATAGCCTAGGGGACTTGTATTTGTTTCCTTGGTACACTAGACTATGTAAAGGGTAGTCTGTCCATCGTCATGACAACCACATTTGTGACATTGTTTTAACCAGCTTGTTGTTAACAACTTTCCAGTCCCAATTTGCGTAGTCCTATGTGTTAGCACTGTTTGATCGTTTTTACGATTTGGTGTTACATAATAGATGAGTGTTCTTTTAATATTATAAAGTTCTTTCCCCAAATTCGTCTGTGCTCAGTTTATTTCAAGGGATTTTTTTTTTAATGTTCTTCATGTGCAAGCGGAGAAATTTACTTGAAAGTTGGAATCTTGATGTGCAAGTGGAGAAATTTGCATTAACGTTTAGATCTTGAATTAGTGTGATATCATCTAAATGTTTGATAATCTGGACTGCAAACCACTATGAAGATGTACATCATCAGCTTGCAAATCATTTTTAATAATGAAATTCACGATACTCATCCTCTGGGATTTGGGGTTATTTATGTACTAAAAGGCAATGGACAAAGCTCAGCTAGGAAAAGAATTAAGATTTATCACAAATAATAATAAGATTAATACAGTTTGTATATAAAATGAAAACTATAAACAGGAATTGAAGAAACATTGAAATTGAAATATACAACAAGAAATATCCAGTAAAACTTGAACTAGGAAAGAGTTGAAAAGATGTGTTTAAACAAATCAAGAGGACATACAATCTTTGTTATGCTAGAGTCTGTAATTCTCGAAGCCAATCTCGTGATTTACACCATGACAACGATTAACAAATTTATTTCAACTGAGAATTACTGAACCAATAAACATTAATCCAATTACCCATACAAATGTTATCTTCACTTTATATATATATATATATATATATATATATATATATATATATATATATATATATATATATATATATATATATATATATATATATATATATATATATATATATATATATTCATTGACAATATAAAAATCAGTTCATAGTTCACCTAACATTTTAAACGTCATAATTTACTTCATGATTTACTTTAGTGTCATAAAATATTACTTCTTTAATTTTGACTTTATTTAACGTTTTCATTATTGTTATATGTTCTTACATCTTGTTTATGTTGTCATTATACCATTTTTTGGAACTCATCTGTGCACCTTGTGAAAAAGTTAAATTATGCAAACGTGAGATATATCTTTATTCTATTTAGAATGTACCTTTGTACCATTGTTTTTATTCATTTACTTTCATAACAAACTTGTAGTAATTTTGCATATAACCTTTCCTTTACTTTAAACGATCACATTAAGTTATCAGTTTTCAGTATAAAGGAATTGAAGGTGATCAAGACAAAAATGAAGCTGAAAACAAGGTTAAAAAGAACATAGAAAGTACGTTAGACTGCAGTAAATGGGACAGTATATAAACCTTCACTGGAATATGAAAAAGCTAAAGAAAAGTCGGAGCTAAATATTTGAAGGAAGACCACGAAGACTCGATAAAAATGCTGAAGACATAAAAACACACAATAACATAATACTGCGATCGCACTAAGTGAAATAAGTGAAATGACAACTCTGATACATTACAATTTTTTTAAACAGGTGTCATACCTGTTTTTGACATCTTACTTATTTTGCAATAGGTTAATTTCTGTTTTAGATCTGATGACATAGATAAACCTGAACAAAAACAAACGTTTACATAGCGTTAAAAAAAAAAAAAAAAAACAAGAACATAAAAAAAACAACCAGAAGAAACTTCCCAACATATGACTTTCCAACCTATATTCTGAACCCCTAAAACTTGTTGGGCTAATGTATAGTATGTATCAACGACAGATGTCGACTTAAATTACAAATATCATCGGCACAACGTACCATGCAAAATTAAGCTCTGGTTTACTTTTACCTGAAACATGCTCAGGAGATATTGGGGTTTACAACTAATTAGTAATTGTGAAGCTGGAAATTCCAGGTTGTTTTTCCTCAGATTACAAATGAATGCCTATAATGCATAAATATTTACCTGACAAAAACTTTACTCAATAAAGAGGGATACTTCTGCAAAGCAGAATAATTACTTTGTAATAATAACTAGCTGCATTTCTGTTTCAAAGGCGAACCAGAGTAAATGCAGAAAAGTTGAAATCAAAACTACATATGAACTTAAATCAGAAAAAATTGTTGCAAGTCAGAACAATAATCTCTCTATCACACCATTAATATGATTTGGTGTAAAAAAAAATTCTCAAAATAGGAGTGGTATATATTGTAAAGTTGTAAAATGTTTAATAACATAAATGCTAACCTATATAGATACTGTTGCAAACAATGCATTTGATTGCTATATATTGCTATATATTTTGTTCCGATGAATACAGAACAATATATTTTTCTACCCCGGTGACAAAAATGAAACAAGGACCTTTTAAATTACTGATAGCATTTAAAATAATCACAACAACGAAAGCTTGATATACAACTGAAAAATAAAATAATCACACCAAGTAATATTTGCACTGTGTACATAACCAATTTTAAAACAAAATTGTTAGGTATTACTGGCAATAAATTGATCTAAACAGCTATTGAATTTGATACTGTTTGTGGAGTTTTGAAAACCAAAATTGTGTGCATTGATCGCTACCAAATCAATAGCAGCAAATATTATTCCAATATCTTTATTTGCATTAGCTTAAATCCTTGCATATTAAAAACCATTTACAAGGTGTTTTGTTCAATTTTAAGGGCTTTTATAAGGAATTACAAAGCGGTAGCATAAACGTACTGAATACGAACATCAAAGATGAAGTACACAGAGTAATTTGTACGTTATATGTGATAAAGTCATATAAATAACATTAATTGTTTTTAAAGGTGCCAGTGACTTACATTTGTATTGAAACATTGAGAGAATAATAGAAGCAGTGGTTACACCAATAGTCGATACAACCAACACTGGCTTAAGTCTCAACTATTATCGTAATGCCAATCTAGCAGATCCGGTAAAATAAAATAGAATATACTTAATAGTTAAATCGCACAAAAAGGGATGGTATTAATATGCTTAACACATTCAAATATAGCAATTTAAACATTACTTAGCAGAAAAAATGTAGGCAATAAATTAACTCTTTAAACCACGGTCGCAATGAAAGAGCTAACAAAAGCTCAGATACACAAAACACAGAAGTGAACGGGATGAATATTTCATATGCTTTCACACAGAAATTACCTTATCTACTACCATACAACAGTAACAGAAAAGAGCAGATTAAATATTTAGTTGTCAAAAATAAATGCAGACAACTGAGCCGACAAGATTCCAAGTTTTCAATGATATATGCAGCCAACAGAGCAGGTGAGATACCTAATTTTCAATAAAATATGCAGTCATTTGAGCAAAGGATAAACTCTGAGATACTTACTGGCACAGATAAACAAGCACTTGAAGACTATGTCACTTTCCATGAACGTATGGAACGGACACAAAAGGATTTATGAAGCGAAATACAACATAACGGCCAAGAAACTGTTAAGTGTTGTTGTTATTGTTGTGGGTTTAAAGCCATTTTTCAGATAAGATAGGCTATACATGGAGACCAGTATAAATGGTGGATGAAAAACCTGGGAAACAGTGTGTGAGAACCGTGACCCACGGGAAAGTACAGGCAGGTTTCTCCCATATCCACATTGACAGATTCCGAGACTCGAACCAACGCGAACAGAGGTGAGATGGAAGTGACTGGTGAAGTTGAGCGCTTTAGACAACTCGGCCACCCATGGCTCCAATTGTAAGTTTAACAGAGTTCAATGTCGATTATCCGAACCCATCAAGGACGAAGATCTGGTTTGGATAATTGGTCTGGATGATCGAAATTTGTTGAAAAAGTAGAACTGTAAATTGATGTATCTTGATTAAACGGGTAAATAATCATACACTTTACTTTATCCAAAGCTAAGGAAATAAACACATTTTATGTTTGAGGCAAATAAAGTTGAAACAGTCAATCAGTTGTGTCTGGATACTTTACGTAAACACTAGTGCTTCACACCTATCGGATATCTACTAGGACTGTTAATGACGGAATGATACCATATGTGAGGGACGGTTACTTTATGTGTTGTTTTGTGAACACAGATGTCTAAGGGCGTTGATCAGGTAAACTCGAGTGATATAGATTCTTTTCACACCTGCGTCAAAAGGTGATTAACTTTTATCATCCATTCAGCATTTATCATTGATCAACATCTGATTAATGAGGCTTAGACTACAAAAAGCACTTGCTGGGAGTTTTTAGTCTTTAATCAGGCTAGAATATCTCGGGATTTGTGCATGATTTCATAGCAAGACTAATTTGACAACTGTGCTTAAGAATAAACGGGTCTCTTTGTATCTGGACACCCCACCCCACCCCACCCATAACTACATGTACTTTTACTTTTAGAAAGAAAACGTGGTTATTAATAATACCTTCGTAATCAAAATTGTGTGAGACTATATTCGATTGCATTTGTTTCTGATTTCAATTACTCTGTTCCGCTTTGGCAACGTGATCGTCTAATTAGTTTAATTGCTAGATTTATGTACATTGTAATACGTAAACATTTTATGGAACAACTGAATATGTGGCATCAGGATAGTCGACATTTGGCTGTAAATGGTTTGGCACAAAAATGCTAAATTTAATGGGATCATTGCTAACACAAGTAAGCAGATCTGGGTATCAGACGGTAGGTGTATATGCTGGTCAGTAGTTTTTGGAGTTGGTCAGTAAAATTGTGTGGTGCTTAGTAGATGTGGGGTGTTAGTATCTGTTGGTGCTAGTGAGTATGTATGTGTGTTGGTCAATAAGATTGTGTATTGGACAGTGGGTGCGGGTGCCGGTCAGTTGGTGTTGATGCTGGTCAGCAGGTCCGAGTGCTGGTCAGTAAGACCTCGTTTGGTCAGTAGGTACCGAGAGATGGTCTGTGTGTAGGTGATGGCCAGGAAGACTATGCTTTAGTCATTTGGTATGGGAGCTGGTCAGTAGGTATGGATGCTGGCCCGTAAATCGTGTTGCTCAGGGGTGTGCTTTGGTGAGTTAGGATCGGTATTGGACAATAATGTGAATGTTACATTCTTCTTGACACATGACCATCACATAATATTAAACCCAGAATAAGTTTGCAGGACATATTTGTAATTCCACATGCTTCATATTAATTGTATAGCAATAAATCGAAATTGTATTCAAATCAGTTTATGAAAAATTTAATTTAAAAAAGCCATGTTATTAAATGGGCTGACATCATTTACTCAGCCCTCTCTTTCCCATCCATAACTATCTACTAAGTTAATTTGGTATTGAGAAAACGTTCTCACCATAATTTAGGTCATCTTTAAAATGATTGATGACATTTAGAAATGATATTGTTTAATATCATCAATTAGGTCAATTTTGCCTAATTTCCAATCCTATTCCCCAAATCGAGCGTCTAATTAATAAGGAGGATATGTACCTATAGAGGTTATACATTTATGTTTAAAATACTTGCTTGCATGAGGGGATAATTGGACGTAATTTTTTTCCATAGTTAGTAATTATATTCTCGAGAAAGGAAAAGAAAATATCTGCTGGTTACCATCTGAACTTATTCCCTTTTACATAACAAACTAGACATTTAACACAATAAAATAGACGTGCTTGACACATATAATAAGCGTAGAAGACTTTTTGAATACGGAATTGCTGACACATTATTATTTAATTTGTCAAATATGATCCGAGGAGGACTAATATTTTGAGTTGTCCCAAAATCAGTGAAATAAATCTTGCATATAATGATTTGCCAAACAATTTCTGAACATGTCATTCTATCTTCCTTAAATACGGGTGTGATACAGATATGTCAAAATTAAAAGAAAAGATTATATTGTATTTACAAATGGAAAATAATAATTTAGAGCATAGAAAGTGGTTATCTTGTTATACACCTAATTCATAGCAATGAGGTGTCATAAGTTATAGCGTAACGTAAGATGACATGTTAACTAGTCTTGTAAAAGAGAAGTCGAAATATTTCAATTTTAGGTCACAAGAAATTTCTACAAAAATGAATTGAAAAGCATTTGCCCATCGTTTCATCTACTGTCACGCCCTTAACTTACTCTCCTGCAATCGTATTTTGCCATCTCTAATTTGATATTCATAGAAACAGTTTTTCAAGCTGTTTAATTGTTCTTATTACAAAGGTTTCGAATGGTAAGCATACATATTTCTATGCTGAAACTAACGAATCTTTAAAAGTTCATCATTCCCATCTTTCTGCACTTTTCATTTAATTGGTATCATTCACGGCTATAATGATATGCTCTCTCTCTCTCTCTCTCTCTCTCTCTCTCTCTCTCTCTCTATATATATATATATATATATATATATATATAGTTTCTTTGTATTTCTTTCTTGTTATTAATGTTAAAGCATGGCTCCTTATTTCACTGAATGTATATTTTATGTCTCTGTGTTCGCTGAAATACTGTCAATCAATTGTATTTATTCGATTACCCGCTCCATATGTCAATCTGCATTCACAAATCAATTGACTTTGTGTCCACATCTGTCCCTTCCCCGCTTCTCCACACCCCCATCCCCCAAAATGATGATTCGCGTTCCTGTTGCTTAGGAAGAATAAACTGTTCATAAAATAATTACATGTCTTTGGGACATCATTATTTTTCAGGAGGCAAAAGCCCCATACAGCCATCGGCGGAAAGCAAGTTAATCCTACACCACAAGAACGGTTTTCAGTTAGGGGAATCAATTAAACGTGCATAAAAAGCTTTTGAGGAAACGTAATTAAAAAGAATAATCAAAGCTTCCAATGACCAGTAAATGAACCGAGATGATTAAAATACAGGTAAAATTTCAGGGATATTAATTCGAAACCTATGAAACTGATACGAAGGTCTGCCTTAGAGACAGGGGTCATTTTTAAACACCAAACGTAGTCTGGAACCATAGACTCCTACAAGTACGTGATTCGCACACTAATGAGAAAAAGTTTATTTTAACAACATTTTAAATTTTGAGTACTTTCCTTTTAGAGACATCCACGGGAAACATGAAGTGTAATATTTCAAAAGGACAGTGAATTAGAAATCGCACTAAAATATATTCAACTACCCCTATTCCTGTCTAAATTACACAGCAAAAGTTGTATTTGCTTCTACAGTCTACAAAACATACATTATATGTGCTTCTACATTTTACCCAACACACGTTATATGTGCTTGTACATTTTACCATTTATGAAGGTCTTACAAATTTCGTTCGTAACAACGAGCACCATAAGACAAGCTCAACCGAATCTAAGGATTTCAAAATGAATCCCCACTTCAGCAATCTTACATAGAAAACATGGCAAGACTGTAAATTACGGTACACGTTATCAAATTATTGACCTTTATTTAGTGGATATGAACTTTTATGAACCATTAATCACACATGGCCGTTATTAGAAAATATTGCAATGATATCATACTTTAATACGGGCAAAATAGATAAACAAGGCATGTATGGCAGTAAGTGAAGTTTAGTCAACAGACATTGAGGAAAGAAGACAGATCCTTCTCTTGTTCACAACAAAGAGCAAAGACAGTGTAATTCCCAATATCTAAATATACTTATTTTTGCAAGATTGTTTATAACGCAACTCCACTCACAAACAAATATAGTGTTATACATAGAACCAGACAAATAGCGCTAAAAACAATGTGGTGGTGGTGGTGTGTGAAGAGAGTGATATAACTGAATTTAAGAAATCAATCTATCTATCTCGCAGTGCGGCAGACATGTAGCGTAATGTCCCACCCAGTCATCCTATCCTGACACGAGGCCGACTAGTCCTAATATTAACCCGTTAATGCTAAGCGCCAAGCGAGGCAGCTACTAGTGCCATTTTTATATGTCTTTGGTATGACTCGGTCGGGGTTCGAACCCGCGAGGGGGACGCTTTAAGCACTTAGTCCACCGGAGCGGTCCCCAAAAAGCTAGATACATAGCTGACACTATTAATATGAGATTAAAATCATAATCATAACGCATTAAATGATTATCACACAGAACCATTTCTCACCCATGCGAAAGAGAAATCTTGCTGTTTTGCTAACCTTACTTTTCTTATCTCAGTCTAGTCATCTCAGACCAGTCGTCTCAGTCAAGGTGTCCACGGGCTCAGAACTACTTTTAAAAAAGAAACCCTTGTTGTCTTCTGCTGTGCCTGACGTAGTTGTTCTAAAATCAAACAACAACAACAACAAATATATAACAAAAACATAGTAACTTAAGGTCAATCCATCTTTGAGAACACACCATACAAAAACATTTCGAGAGAGACAAAGACACACACGCACACGATGTCGAGCTTTTGGGTATTATGCTAGTTAGTTCCACACAGCATGGTCAGTTTTATCCTATATGCAGGCTTAGCTCAGTACATTTTCAGGTCAGCGTCATTAATTGTAGCTAAAGCTACCTAACTAGTTTTAAATACTTCGTGTGAAACAAATTATATTCTGTTAGCTACATTTAATGACGCTGACCTGAAAATTGACTGTGCTACATATAGGATAAAATTCTCGATGCAGTGTGAATTAACTATGACAGAAAACACTGATCCATGCACATAGACTATAGACCTATACACTTCATAGCCTCCCAATTCTCTTAACAACTACAGAAAACTTAGTAACAGCCAGAAATGTGTTATGTCAAACATGCTTTATTCTAATTTTGTTATGCATCTCCATTGTGCCCCAGCTGAGTAAAAAATATACCTACAATATTTAATGACAAATATTGCACTTACCAGCCAGAAGGAATCATTTATCTGTCAACACTTTAATCCATCGGCAAATTTCACTGTAGCACTTGCCATATTTCCAAGACAGAAAAATAAAATTTCAAAGAATCCGTGAACTTGAAAGTGTAGCACATGGTTATCCGCTAGGGTCCGTATTTGGAGGGTCTTTTATACACGGGGGTAATTTTACAATCAATATTAAGGACAACACAAGTATGTCACAAACAGTTTCACTTCCTCCAAAGAAAAGAAGAGTTATATACGATAGTGACACAGATTTCTAATTACCCATGAATAATCTAATGCAACATGTTACTCTTCGTTATAGCTTGTACTAAATATAACTACAGTAGAGCTGAGTACCCCGTATCGTTTCATTATTTAAAATATAACTTTTCAAAATTGGAACTGATGAAAATGAAACAGTTTCTTGCAATAAATATTAATTATTTATTGTTAATTTCATATAACATCCATATACTAAATGTGATAATACCTCATTTTTATGCGACGTTTTATGTTGTTATTTTTCTTTGCTCACGCATAAAAACTGTGTACTTCGGATGACACGGTCACGCCATAGTCCTCATTAACATATTTGTATTAATGCACCGCATGTAAACATTTGCTCGTGAACTATATTGCACAAGTGAGGCGTTCTTTTTTACTTTAAAGGAAAATATTGGGTGAGAAAAAGAATCTACGTTGGGATTTGGACCGAGACAAGGAAATCCCAGTCGCGGGGTTACATTATTTGTCTCTCCACTCGGAAATCCCAGTCGCGGGGTTACATTATATGTCTCCCCACGAGGCAAGCCTCGTGGGGAGACATATAATGTAACTTCGCGACTGGGATTTCCTTGTCTCGGTCCAAACCCCAACATAGATTCTATATATCTCAGGTTTTAAAATGACGTCATCGCAGCACGACAATGACGTATAAAGCCTCTTCATCTCAGCAACCAATCAAATCATGTTTTTCAAATTTTGGGAAAGCGTTCTTCTATCCTTACAAGGAAAAGTTGTTTGGGGTTCTAAATAGACCCCAGTTTGGCGAGGATTTCACGAAGCTATGCGAATGTCTGGTTGGACAAGCAATAGATCTACTACTACTACTACTATTACTACTAATACTATTACTGCTACTGTTACTAATACTACTACAATTTCTGCTGCTGCTACTACCACAACCACCACTACTACTAATGATATGAGACCCTGGCAACCGAGTGGTCTAAAGTGCTCGCCATTACCAATCACCACCATCTCACCTTTGTCTACGTTGGTTCGAGTATCGAGTTCGGTCAATGTGGGTATGTGAGAAAGGTTACCAGAAGCTTCCCATTGCTTGGCGATTCTTACTGAGGTTTAACCAGGTTATATGTATTTACAACTACCATTAGTACTAATAATATGAGGAGTATATTCCTACTAATACTACCAGTAATAATACCAGTGATACGAGGGTATATTACTAATACTACTAATAATAATGCCAGTGATATGAGGGTATATTACTACTACTAATAATAATAATAATGCCAGTGATATGAGGGTATATTACTAATGCTACTAATAATAATAATGCCAGTGATATGAGGGTATATTACTAATACTACTACTAATAATAATGCCAGTGATATGAGGGTGTATTCCAACTAATACTACTACTAATGATATGAGGATGCTACAAAACTATTAGTGATACTAGTAGTATACTGCTACTACTATTACTACTGCTACTAGAAATAATAATGATATGAGGAATATACTACTATAAAAATACTACTAATGATGAGGATTATACTACTACTACTGTCATGAGTATACTGCTACTCCTACTGATGGTGATGATGTTGATGTTGATATTAATTATTACCATTATGAATATCATGAATATCATGTTATTAATTTTAAAAAGAATTATTATTTTATATATATATATATAT
>JAECUM010069512.1:0-19966 GCA_016617855.1 Megalonaias nervosa
GTTTACTTTTGTTATTAGCTCTTTTATTGTCTTATTTGGATCAGTGACATTATAAGTTCCTTGTGGAATTTTAAATGTCGTCCACGCCGACAGCAGTTCAAATGTAAATTCATCATTTATATCAGTTTTTAACTTAGCCATAGAATGCCATGCCGTGCATGAAATTAGTCTAATCTCATATTGTTTTCAGGATCCAGTTGTATTGGTGGAATATCATTTACTGAAAAGTTTGCGCTATCTTTAGCAGCCGTGCTAGAGTCGAGTAATAATGTTGTTGACATCTTTATTTATTATACCGTTTTACAAAATTAGGTCGCGGTGTAAAATTTCGTATTCGTCAGATGTAGTTCGATCTTAAATGATTACGTATATAAATTATCTCATTGTCAATTTCAGCATCAACATTTCCAGCTTCTTTTGATGATATCAGCAGCAGCAATCTGCCAATCATTTCAGTAACTGATATAAATATTTTAACTCCAGTTCCAGTTTTTTTTTTTTTTTTTTTTTTGCTAACGCGGCTATTGTCATGATATTCAAGCAAATCTTTAAAGTTAGTATCACTCATTTTTCCAGATTGAATTTTCGCCGCTGTATGTTTAAAATTAGTAGCAATAATACCTTTTCTAGATTGTTCAAAAAGTGTTTGAAGATCTTCCTTTGTATCTTTATTAATTTTATCGTAAATTTTCACTGCCATTATTTAAAATAATTTCAAATTTTAATGAGATTATCGTGTTTATCTTTTACCCCAAGTCTTAATATTATCAATATCAGAAATATCCTTTTCTTTTATAAAATTATTGTATTCCATGTTCGTTATTTTATCCGTTATACTTTTTTTATTTACTCTATATATTTTTTTCAGCTGATATTCTTCCGATTTCCTTTATATTTTCAGTTGATAATCTTTCTAAATCTATTTTTTTGCTATGGTGTTCAGAACATCAGCGTGATGACTGTACCTGTTTTCTTTTATTTGATTAATAGCTTTGCTATAAAGATAGGCGATGATTCCATGTCGGTATTTTCTAACATTATCTAGGTAATTTTTATTTTCTGGTATTATATGGTTGATATATTTCTCACTTTCCTCCGCTATTTGCTTTAACATTTCAATTTTGTCATCAGCTTTATACTCCTTTTTAAAATTTCGTGTACCCTTGAATCATTAAAATGGTAGTATGTGTTAAATAATTTAATCTCAACATCGCCTATTGTGTCGTGTTTTTTTTTTGTTTTTTCTTACATGATATTCAAATTGTTCCATGCTCTTTTCTAAAAGCTTAGTTTTCCTGCATCTCCTTCACTATATCTTCTGAGCTTTTAATTTTGTTTTCTATCGCGCCCAACTTTCTTTCAATCGGCCCAACTGATGTAAATCTTGATAATATTTGTTGGAAGGCAAGCTCATCACCGATTAGCCGACTTAGTTCAGCTTGTCTAGCAGCAGGATCAGCAATATGTTCTACAAGTTTCTCAGCCAACTTTCTTTTTTCCTCCTTAGATATTTTTATAAGTTTCTCAGCAGCTGCTTCTTGCTGTTCTTTAACTATTCCAAGTAAACCTTTCTCCTGCAATTTTTTTAAGTTCTACTTCTGATGGCGGTAAAATTTCAGGTTGTTTTCCAAGTAAAGCCTCAGTAACTGGTTTCAAAATTTTAGCTAATTCTTCTGCGGCTACTATTTGTCCACGTCGCGCTTCTTGCACTTTCTTCTTAAACTCTGCCTGAGACTGAGCAAGTCTTTTTAGGTCTATGTTTTCTGTACTTTGTTCGTGTATCCATATTATTCAAAACCTGTTTGATAAAACTACTGCAGATAATTTTCAATCCAACAGGAAAACATTTTTCGGATCACGTGCAAGTTTATCAAATAAAAAGAAATTATATTTATCTTTTGTTACCCTATGATACGTTCAATAAATGTATCTTTTGTTACGTCACCACACTGCTTGTTTGAAATATTTCTAACGTCAACGTTATCCAGTACTGGAAATAATAAAAAAACAACCAGTATTTCGTCTAATAAATTTGTCAACGTTATAAAACCCTTAAGCAAGTTAAACAGTTACATTTTTTATTACATGACAGTGAAAGATATGATCTTATTTTATTCATCTCTACATTGTTTAGCGGAATATCATCAAAAACAACTATCTTATGTTCATCTGAATCAAGATGATTAACTGAGATAAGCTCTTCTGGTTGTTTGTTAATAAAAAAATCTTCACCAGCCTCAAGATCATCACGAACTTTTGTTATTATATTCGTTAAGTAGCTCTTACTCATCCTGTTGTGGATTAATTGTGTGAATGTAAACTCTGTCATAGTCAAAATTATAGCCCAGCAGTAAATTCATCAGCAGATTTGTTTTGCCTGATCCAGTTCTCCCAACAACAAGATAATGACAATCTGGAAGTTCGTTGTTGTGTTTATGTGGCACCAGCCGTTCTGTGTCAAAATTTAATATCGACATATTATAAATTAAGTTAATACAAATTGCCAGACAATAAACAAATAATAAGCTATTATGCAAAATTTGGAACAACATTAGGAGATTCGTCGGTTATAAGTACTATAACAAATGGTAATGTTGATTTATCAGGCTACCTAAAAAAAATGGAAATACAATTACAGAAAACCTGTCTATGCCAACTTAACGAGTACTAGATTTAGAAACAAATTATCTGCCAATAAATGTTGTTAATACACAAGCTGTTAGTTATGCACAACTGAAATCTGTTGACAACAGCAAACTAGATACATCTGGTGGAGTTGTCACCGGTAATATTGATATGTCAGAAGAAAGGATAATAAACTTAGAAACTTTATATCCTCTAGTAAACTGTAATACAACACAAGGAGCAAGTTTATTACAGTCAACGTACGTCGATGATATTAAACTCAATAAAGCAGGTGATACAATCATCGGCAATCTCAACATGTTTGGCAAAATAAATAATTAATTTGGAAACTGTGTCTCCACCAGCAAATGTTGATAACACACAAGCTGTAAGTTATGCACAATTAAAATCTGTTGACGATAACAAGCTTAATAAGGATGGCGACACAACGACAGGTAACCTGATAATGAGCACTGACTCAAAAATAACTGGATTACCGACAAATTGCCATCAACTAATGACACTGATGCTATTAGTTATGCTCAGTTAAAAGAAGAACTTGCCCCATATTTTAAACGATCCGGTGGACCAATGTCAGGCAACATAAACACGAGAAGCAACAAAATAACGACAACATGTTTCAGTTAACCCTAATGATCCGACAAATAAAGCGTATGTTGACAGTCTGTCTAGTGGTATAAAACGAACCAAAAACAATGTTGGGTATATTCCAACACTTTTTAAGGCAACTGACAACCGAGTTTGGTTTGAGTTAAGTGCATCAACATATTATCCTGAAAACTATGCTCATCATGCTTTCTCTGATGGACACGAATGGACGTCAAACGGAGAAGTTGAAAACTTTTGGATTAAAATTAAATGTCCAGCTACAGTTGCTATTTGGCAATTTCATTTGCGCGGTCGATTAAACTCTATTGTTGGTCTAATTTATAATAGGCGATTGGAAGGATCAAATGATGATATCAACTGGACAACATTATATAGTACAGAAAATACGTATATCTCAGCAACACAATATTCTACAATTTCAGCAGAAAATAACGTTAAGAAGTACTAATATTTTCGAGTTTATGTTATCGCTGCTGAACATCCGTTTCCAGGATTGACAGCATTTTAAATATACACACTCGATGATCAAATTTAATCTAATGCTATAAAATAATGTCAGAACCGCCAATTAAAACCGTTGCAAGAGAAATTTATTATAATATTTTGACCCCCCCCCAAAAAAAAGATGTTATGGACGAATCACTAGCGGCACGTGTGATAAATGCTATGAAAAAGTTTACATTTCCAATGATAAACTCTCCATTGTTATCAGAAGATAAAATTTTGTTCATGTTATGCAAAATGCGAGGACCACAACTGAAAAAAGCAATGGAAAACTTTGATATTATAAGTAGTTACTGTCATCCTGATGATTGTTTAGAAGAGCAAAAACAAGTTGAAATGCTATTGAAAAAATATTACTTGCGCTTGATTTCAAAAATATAAATTTGATAATCCGATCAGGCTTATTAAAAGCACCAGCTTATGGTGGAAAAGCGCAGGAGGAAAACAAAATGAACGATAACCATAATCGTCTCGACAAACTAGCGGAATCTAGGATAGTAGGAATAAGAAGAAACAAGAAGCTATGTAATAGTTTTTTACAACGAGAAATTTTTAAGTATCTCGGTATGTACTACCACGAGAAAGAAACCCTAATTAAAATCATTACCATGACGGTGGATACGGAGTTAATTATTAAAGTCTACTCGAACGGAATTTTGCCAACGATACATAGAAAACTAGAACTTGATCCAATTATTGTTGACAGATCTCTAAAGATAATCAAAAATGTTGAGGATGAAATTAGTAATCTTAGTGATGATGAGCGAGCAAAGTTTTTTGAAGAAGTAACACAAAGTTGGAAGAAATGATTGATTCTTATTACGACATAAGTGAAGAAGATGATATTCCACTTCCATCGATCCAGCGCTCTAGACAACTGTCATTACGAAATTATGATGAAATTGAGAAAATGCTCACAAAACCATATGAAAAAATAATGTTAAAAGTAGCTTCTTTTATTGGTCTCCCAGAAATTAAACTAGACATACTCCAAAAATTAATGCTAATAAATTTCGTAGTAGCAAATGCAATTATCAGACAACATCTTGTTTTAAAAAAATTTCATGTCAGATCAAATAAGTTTGGTATTAGGGTTTATTGATGAAACAAAGAGAATACGGTAATTTGGTAAATTAAACGGATTTGTCGGAATGTGAATGGGATGATATTTTTGATTCATACACTTGGTTAAAGAAAAATGAGGTACTAACAGATAAACGATACAATGATACTTCGTCAGATGTTTATGACAAGTACAGAGATTTTTTAGCTGATCGTAAGAATAATAAATTTCCTGAGTTTCTTGATCCAATTGTTGGTACTAGAATTTTTACAATCGTGTAAAAATTGTAAGCAAATATTGTATAATGAAAAAACAGATCATCGATTTCAATCATATTTCAGAACAGATTCCAAAACAAGATGTTGACGGACTAATGCAATTTTATAAATTTTATCATAAAAACCTTTGGTGTGTAAAACAATGTTATAAGTATTAGTAGAATACTTCGAGTAATATTATATTTACCACAGCTAATGACCAGCTCTGGGATAAGCTCAAGTGGAGCATCATTAAATCCGTTTCTGTTCATATCTAGTGTTGGTGTCTCTCTTTCAACAGGGTGTAAGAAAATTGAGCCCCGACTTGAGACTAAACAAATGTTTGTAAAATAGCAAATATCACTTATAAAAAAGTACTTGATCAGATATGATCTTATTTGCGAGGTGTAAAATATGATATGGACGATTTAATACGCAAGTTCCGTATTATTGACAGTATTTTCACAGATATCCTACCAATGAGCCAGCATGTATGAAAAAGATTTATCATAAAATGTGGTTATGTTAGTAGTAAAGGATAATGAGTTGTTTCTATCTCAGAGACCCCCTTCCCCCAACAAATATATTTGTCACCTTATTTGGTGCTACGAAAAAACTACATATTTTGTCACCTTATTTTGAGCTAAAAAAGGCTGGTGAAGGAAATATCAAGATAGAAGCGTTTTGGAGGGGGGAAGGGGGTCTCTGAGATAGAAATCTCATTTTCCTTCACTACTGCTGTATTGTTTGGATTTTTTATGTAATTTAAACCTAATAGAAAAGATAACATGTTCGAAAATTTAAGTAGCTAAATTAAGAAGAAAAAACAGTTCAACAACTTTAGGACATGTATGTGTGTGTGATTTGGATTTTTAACAGAGCTTTAACAATTTTTCAGTCAGATCGCTATGATGTCTGCAGTGTGGCAGTTTATAATGATATCTAGCACGGTGGCATCATGCCGCAAACATTTAGCTCGATGTCACACCCAGTCACATTATCCTGACACCAGGCCATCCAGTTCTAACACTAACCTGCTGAGCATCTAGCGAGGCAGCTGCTATTATCGTTTTTTATAAGTTATTGGTATGACACGGCCGGGGTTGGAACCCGCGACCTCACACATCTGAGGCGGACGCTGTAACCACTCAGGTCGCCAGAGCGGTCCCTTTAGGACATGAATTGCAAAGTAAAATATATGAAACATTAAAAAGTAGCACGCCAGTAAATAATCTTATATAAAACAAACATTTTTTCACATTTATGCAATGAGCATAGGTAACATAGGAATTACTATTATGTGGATAAAATCCTAATTTAATTTGTGACAAAATGAACTCTATTCACAATTATAATTTGATAGAATGAACAGTTGGATCAGGGTAGTTACTAAACTGAAGTAGAACAACAAATTGGTTCCAAATATAATATTTGATACCATACCAAAAAAAAAATCCTCATAATCCAAAATAAATAATCCTAGCAGTGGATTTTAGATATCAACATAAAAATTAAAATGCGCTTGAAATCTTTTGCAAGCGTTGTTTCTAGTTTTATGATATAGCAACACTAATAGATTATTTAGTGCTGAGTGCCCGCAATTCTTGTCTCCATTTCGACCTACAGGGCTGTGCAATGAGCCTATTCTGCATCTCTGAGCCCTCGGGAAAATTTATTGCAAGAATTACAGTGTATTCTTTCTACTGTTCTTATCTACCATTGTCCCTATTTCTTTCTTCTCACGCTGTACGTATGTGTAACTATCAGTGTATCTTTTTCTATTTCTGTCTCTTTGTCCAAGTACCACTCCAAATAAACTATATACATATTGGTTTATCTGGCCTACCATCCCCACCCAATCTCGTTAGGTTCCAAAATTAAACCCATTTCTGTCAGACCTTGACATTGTACACCAAGGAAACCAATGAATTAAGACAACTCATAACAAGAAAAGGCCCCGAGTACACAGACATCAGCTTGAATTAAAAGACTTTTTTTAAAACTAACTTTATGTAACCATTTCTGGGCGCTAGTGAAGACAGATGTGAACATAAATGGAATGAAAATGGACTGAAAAATAAGAAAAATCAAACACAATGAACATAACTGAAAAAGTACATTGCCAACTTTATATTCTTCAGGTCGTAATAGAAACATAAACAACATGGCTACTAAAGGACATATATGATCATGATTCAGTATTATGGAATCAAAAGCAAATACCTTTCAGGACCTATGATGTAACTATATGCTAAATATATAGTGAAATGGATGATACCTGAAGTAGCTGACACCATATTCTGTAAGGCTGCAGCATTACCAGCATTTCTGAATGTGTACACATCTTATAATAGCTGACAAGATGCCATTTAATCAAAATGATTAAATACTCAACATTTTCCCCTATCTATATGTTAGGCTTATCAGTGGCTGCTCATTTAAAGTGTATTCCATGCCTGTGCTTCATTTGCTGTACAGCTTTTATATTTATCCCATGATTCCATGTGCAAGAGATGTCTTTGTTGAATATATCTAAAAATTTAGTCAAAATATCCATCAAATGGTCATTTATATATATATATATATATATATATATATATATATATATATATATATATATATATGTATGTGTGTATGTATGTGTGTGTGTACATTATGAAACAAATAGATAACACAACCGGCCATGCTGTGTGGATATGGGATGCTTTTCTAGGAACGATAACAGTGAAGAATGTGCACTGTAGCTTAAAATGTTGAAAAAGTGTTTATTTAAATAAACTATTAATAATCAAAGTTTATGTTACAGAATATCTTTCTCAAAGGTAGGTAATGTAGTTTAAATGCAATTTTATCAGCATCACTGTTATTTATATTTAATTTATATAGCTTGTTAATTAGTTTTATTACATTACGTGCTATTCTAGTGTAACATTGGATGTTGGACTTGACCTTGTCCAGAATTATGTTCATTTCTGCTTGACCTAATTGATTCTTTTAACTTTATTTTGTGTAAACAGCTAATATATAGCTAAGTTATCCTCTCTGTTTATGGGCTTAATATTAGGATCATTATTAATAGAAGTACAGATGTTTATTTGGGTCAAAGCTTTGGAATTTCCAGAGTGAATTATATATAATCCAGGTTATTGTTTTGTAAACATCAAGATAATTCTAGAAAGTTATTTTCCTTTTGTAATGGCATTTTTTTTTTTGGAAAATGATAATCGTGACCCAAGGTCAGGTAGAGAGCCACATAATCTTGCAAATGTGAGGACTTGGTCATTCATCCTTTAACATCTTTCACTTTCAAGTTGTATATTATATGTTGTGACCAATAGTTTTGGACTGGAATCTTTTTTGTTCAAATTATTGAATTCAAGTAATTATTTTCTCTGGAAATACAAAATGCTATGATAAAATTCCTGGATAAAGACATTCACTAGAATTTATACTGAATTCAACCCTGGAATTATATTCCTGTGATTCAACAAAAGGCTGCTGACACATCAACACTCTACTAGCTATAACACACATGTCATTACCCTAGTTTTTGGATTTCTTCAGGACTTTTACTGTATTCAGGACTTTAAATTACTACGACTTGTGTCTGTAAATTCTTGGATTATTTGGGATTTGATTCATAATACTGTAAGTTCTTTTTTTCTCATTTTTACTTTGTATTCAAGGGAAATAAATTATTTATTAAATTTTACAAAGCTTGCCATCTCTCACTCTTTTCTGTTACTTATTTTAAGAGCATAGACTCGTAACAGAAAATTGGACGCTCGTCCTTGGGACACGAGTTTCTCTAAAATATTTCAGAAAACTTTGTTTTTGAAATTTAAATTGAACTTGTTTTAGAATTTTCAAAATCCCAGGTATTATTTCACATTCTATAAATCTTTAGTGAAATCAACAAGCTTTTTAGAATTTCATCAAAAGTGGAGATCTTTATGTCGAATCCTACCTAGGAACATTTAGACTCCTTGAAAAAAAGATTAATTGCTTCAGCTTGCCAGAAAATATGATCTTTCTGAGGCAAAAGCTTCTTTAACGAAGCAAGAAATAAAAATATTTTGGTCCAATACTTGGTAGAGAAGAGTTTTGGATAAAAATGCTTTGGATTTGGTTAGTAAGTCTGTATCAGACTCTAACATAAAAGTAAAGGAATTAAAATTAAAATACAAGATGGAATTAGAGTTAAGAAGGCTTGAGCTTCAGAACGAGAAAGAAACCAAATAAATGCAATTAGATTTAGAGGAAAGAAAGAGGAAACTGCAAATGGCAGAAAGAGAGAGAGGAAAGACAAATGCAAAGAGAAAAGGAAAGAATAGAATTTCAATTTAAATTAAAAGAATTAGAACTGGCAAATGGAAAGCACTCTCCCACTTTTGATATTTCAAATTTATTGAGCAAGAAAACCAAATTTCATTGGTCTGAAAAATTTCAAGAGGATTTTGGTAAATTAAAGGCCATACTTAAGAGTGCACCAGTTCTTACAGTTCCAAATTTCAGTCAATCATTTAAACTGTCTGTTGATGCAAGTGATGTTGGGGTAGGAGCAAGATTTATTCGAGAAGACACAAATGGTGTAGATCATCCAGTGTGCTATTTGTCAAAGAAATTAAATAAGTACCAGATTAATTATTTCACATTCAAGAAAGAATATTTGGCTTTGATACTGGCATTACAACACTTTGAAGTTTACATTAGTTCAGCTCCTCCTCTGATTATTGTGTTTAGTGATCACAAGCCCCTTACTTTCATTGACAAGATGAAAAACAAAATCAGAGATTATTAAGGTAGAGTGTGATGTTGCAGGAATATAATACTGACATCAGGCACGTTAACGGAAAAGACAACTGAATAGCAGATGCACTTTCACATGTATAGAAATATATTGTTTCATGTTTAATGTAAACTTTGTGTCATTCATACGATTTCATATGAGGTTTTACCACATATATATTTGACTTACAGTAAAAAAAGCTTTATCGCATAATTTTTTCTTTTTCTTTATGAGGGGAAGTGTTATGTATATTTAATTTACATTGTTTGTTAGTTTTATTTTATTTCATTACATACTATTGTAATGTGTCATTGTATGTTGGACTTGACCTTGCCCAAAAAACTGAGTTCATTTCTGCTTGACCTGATTGAGTTTTTCATTTTGTGTAAACAACTAATACATAATTAATTATTCTCTCTGTGCATGGGCTTAATATCAGGATAATTATTAACAAAAGAAGTATGTTTATTTGGGTCAGACTGTTGGAATTTCCTAAGTGAATTAGACATAATCCAGGTTATTGTTTTGTAATAATCAGGGCATAATTCTAGAAAGTTGTTTTCCATTACATAATGGCTTTTGTTTTAGAAAATGATAATTGCAGCCTGAGGTCAAGTAGAGAACTATATAATCTTACACCTGTGATGATTTGGTCATTCATGCTTTAACATCTAGCACTTTTAAGCTGTATATTATATGTTGTGACCAGTAGTTTTGGGCTGGAATCTTTGTCTTGTTCAAATTATTGAATTCAAGTGATTATTTTCTCTGGAAATACAAAAGTGCTCTGATAAAATTCCTGGATAACATTCACTAGAATTTATACTTTATTCAAACCTGGAATTATATTACTGTGATTCAACAAAAGAATGTTGATACATTAACACTTGATAAGTTATAACGGACATATCATTGCCTTCAGTTTTTTGGATTTTTTCGGGACTTTTACTGAATTTTATTTAGGACTTTAAATTACAAGGACTTGCATCTGTAACAGGATTGTTTTGGGATTTAATTCACAATATTGTTAGGTTCTTTTTTCTCATTTTCACTTTGTATTCTAAGGAAATAAATTATTTGTTAAATTTTACAAAGCTTTTTGTCTTTCAAACTATGCCGTTACTTATTTTAAGAACAAAGACTCATAACATCACCATTAAATCTACTTGATGTGCAATGTTGTGCAATCTGCTTTTAAACACACTTTTGTAAACTTTGGTTTTTCTTTCTGATGCCGCATTCATTATGAAAATCTTACACATTTTAAAACCAAAATCAACTGAAAGTTCCCATTCAACAGTCCTATTATTCAGAAATGTGAAAATCACACGTTCTTTAAGAATTAATGAATAGAAACTCCTGCTCAACAGTCTTGTTAATCACAGATGTGGAAAATATATAATTTAATAAATAGTTCCTGTATGTGCCAGTGGTATGTGTGAGATAATAGAAAAAATACATAAAATATTTTTTAAAAAGATTCAAATATACTGAATTCACTTTCAGGAATGAATATAAGGCATTCAGTTTCCTTTTAAATTCTTTATTGTTTGAACGTTTCATTTTCACTTTCTGAAAAGAGATTTTCTATTTATAATTGGCTCCATTATTTTGTTATGCTTTTTTATCTTTCACAGATTGTAGAGGTTTTTGTCTAAGCAGTTTGCATTCAGCAACATTTTCTATTTCTGACACTGTGGTAATTGTGTTAATAAATTTAAAAAAATGTATTGCAATGTATGTTGTGATTTTTTTAGCATACTTCTTTTAGCCCGAAAACGAGCATGTGGGCATGATTTAAAAGTGTACATTATATATAAAATGTACTGAAATGAATAAAATTATTAGTAAATTATAGTACTACAGTGTGCTCTCACCCTAATTCGATGTGGCCATCATGTCCATAGTAGAGATTCGTTAGCAACCAATAAGGCTGTTAACATATACATTTCGATGTGCCAACTTTGACACTGCTTAATATATAACCCGAACATTCTGCTACAAAGTTTCTAAAGTTATCAGTACAGAAGAAGATGGTGCACCTTTTATCTAATAGGCACAGTATAACACATCTAAAGAGGAGCTGGAAAATTTATTGATAAAAGTTTAGCCTTTGTCTGTCAATCCCAGGGCAGTTCAATTCATATTAATGCACTTAGACTGTCCATGACAGAATCTGTTCCATTTTCTTACAGTCAATATTACTAGTTTAACTAAATTCTTTATGATAGCCATACTTGGAACCAGTACCATCAAGTTGCCTTTGTAACTGATGTGGACTGTTTCATCATCTTTATATTGAAATGGTTAGTCTACAAGTGAAATAGGCTTAATACATATTACTAAGTACTTCAAACAATCATTGATTATAAAGTTGCCATCCAATCAGAATGCGAAGTTGTTAACGTATTCATATGTACCCATACGTCATGAAATTTTTTATTCATCTTAAATTATATTAATATACATTATATAAAGTTTTCATTTGTATTTCAAAAAACACCCTAAAAGTAGTAGAAAATAAACACATTCAAACATAATTAAGCAATTGCATTAGGAACTTATTCAGCAAACATTTTCAGTCTGGCTATGTCATTCATTTATTAATGGGCACTATAACTGTACATCAAATTAAACAACATTAAACAAAGTAATTGGATATAACTTTTGTATCAATTAGCAATCATGTACACCTAATGTAAACTATGTGAAAAGCAATAAAATTTGCATTAGAACAAACATAATAATGTTGTGCATAATTTGTCAAGTCTTTAAATTAAAGCTAGCTCAATAAATCCAAAATATTGTACAGTAACATGTTAACAACCTGATGAAAATACTGTACTTGGCAAACCTAATAATAAAATTTGCAACTGCCTTTGTTATTCATAAGTCTCAGCTCTGTATGCAGACAATAGGCATTTGGGTTTTGATTGGAAAAAATAGGGAACTGTTACCTGTTCAGTAGATTTCATAATTAATAAAAGAAAGGATGTGGCTGGAGTATTTCATCTGCAATATATAAACCTGATTTCACAAGTGTCTTTTCTGGATGATAGACTATGAATTTTGTCAAACTATTTGTATCACCACTGCTTTCTTTTGCTAGAGTAAAATGTGCATACAGCTTCTGGTTTATGAACAAATTTACCCTGCAAATAATTTCTCTGTTCATCAGATAATAAACTATAATCGATCAGCATCGATTCTGGACAAAATGAATAATCATTATGTGCATCATGAAGCTGAACAGGATAGTCAAGATCAGCTTCAACAAAATAACTAAATTCAAGAAAATTCTGGAAGATTTGGTGTTGCTTTAAAAACAATTTCTTATAAGAATATTCAACTAAGCCACATCTTACACTCTAGTACACAATGAATAATTTTGGCTTACGTTTATAATCGAAGTCAAGCTTTCAGATTCAAGGAGCGGTGGTGTGATTTTTGAAATATGTTTGCAGAAACTTTAAATTGCAATGTTATTTATTTACATGTATAGGAAAAGATATCTATTCAATGTCATGGATGACGTCATCGTTACCAGAAGTGAATGTGGAGAGTAAAGAGATATTCACTTCGAGATTCAATTGAGTACATGACCATGTTATCCACAAAAATAGAAACTGCTACTAATTTGTTACAGTAATCTTGTTTAATTCAAAACGTAAGTGTTGGTGTTTGTGTGTTTCTTTAAGATTGGGAGAGGTGTACGCATAAATATGGGACAATATAGGGCAGTTCAATTCATATTAATGCACTCAGACTGTGAATGACAAAATTTCTTCCTTTTTCTTACAGTCAATGTTATTAGTTCAACTCATTTCTTTATGATAGCCATAGATGGAACCAGCACCATCAAGTTGCTGTTATAACTGAAACATTATATAAAATTCTTTCATTTGTATATGAAAGAAAAATAAAAATAGTAGAGAACAAACACATTCAAAAATACTTAAACAATGGCATTAGGAACTTATTCAGCAAACCTTTTCAGTGTGACTATGTCAATCATTTATTCCTGTTCATTATGACTGTATATAAAATTAAACAGCATTAAATAAAGTAATTGGATATAACTTTTGTATCAATTAGCAAGCATGTACATTTAATGCAAAATACGTAGAAAACAATAAAACTTTACATCAGATTATACATAATGGTGTTGCGCATAATTTGTCAAGTCTTTAATACATGGCTAGTTCAATAAATCCAAAATATTGTAATGTTAACAACCATGCCTGATAAAAATACTGTACTTTGCAAACCTAATAATAAAATATGCAACTGCCTTTGTTATTCTTATAGTCTCAGCTCCGTATGCAGATGATAGGCATTTGGTTTCTGAATGGATGAAGTAGGAAATATTACCTATTTAGTAAGGTTCATGCTAAATCAAGGAAAGAACTTGGCTGGAGTATTTTATCTGCAATATATAAACCTGATTTCGCATGTGTCTTCTCTGGATGATAAACAGTGAACACCATCAAACTATCTGTACCGCCGCTGCTTTCTTTTGCTAGAGTAAAATGTGCATACAGCTTCTGGTTTATGAACAAAAGCCATCTCAACATATTTATCAATATGAAATTTCATCTGTATTTTAGAAGGATGACAAAGGAAAACAACTGTTTTAAAACTACCTAGTACAGTATGGGAGCAATTTTGTGTTTGTGTGTGTGTGTGAGAGATTTAGATTTCAAATGTAACTTTAACAATTTTAGTCATATCACTTTGATGTCTGCAGTGTGGCAGTTTATAGTGATGTCCAGCACTGGGGCATCATGCAGCAGATATGTACATACACTTTCATAAATGCTCTAAAAATTGATGGATTAGAAGACTTTCAAACATTGAGAAGTCAGAATGGATAAACATACTGAGTCTTCTATGGCCATGCTTAATTCAATTTAAAGAGTAAAGCATGGATTTAGTTAAAATGATTCTTCATGTATTAAATTCATTTTTTAGTGACATTTTTCAAGACAGGATTCAAATTTATCAAAACTGTTTAAAGTATGTATCAGTTATTGATTTTATTAAAGTCTTCTGGTTCAATGATTAAACTTAATGCAGAAGTATTTTTGGTTTAATTTCTTATGCATTATTTAATGAATCATACCTGTGAGGATCTATTTTATGAGCATTTAACAGATAAATAGTAGAAATCTGGCTTTTCTAGCTTATAATAAATTTTTTTAGCAGTCAAACGGCTGATTTTGATTCTGAAATTGTAGATACTCTATATAATCCAACCACATTTAGAATGTTCTAAGTGAAAATAACAGCTGCAGAAATATTTATTTACTACTGAGAGAAACAATCTACATATATCTTTATAATTGCAAAGGAAAAATGAATTCTGGTTACAGGTAATGAAATGCTATAAATTACCTTCAAATTACCACATATGCTTACCATTTCCGCAAGCTTCTGGTGATTTAAATGTAGAATATTACACATAATTTTGTCAATAAAATACATTTCTGACTAAAGCTGGTATCTATGAAAAATGTTCTCTTTGTAAAAAAAAAATGCCCATTGAAATGTCACTTATTTCTTGCCTCTTTGCTCATCTGTGACTTATATTTGGATAGATATTTTGCCCTGGATAGTGACCAATTTCGCACAACTAAGTTTCACCTATAAATTACTATTCAAGAAAAGCAGACTTATATATTCATCATTTAAAACTGTACATACCTTTGTTTTATAAAGCAAACAAAAATGTATGCTTTTAAAACTGCAAGATAAAATTCATAGGAAAATTGAGCTTATAATTAAGTTTGGTAGTGGATACTAATTTTTGTACCAATGCTGTAATTTCAGCATAATTTATTGTAATAAGTACCTCTCTTATTTCATCACCTCTCTCTCATTATTACTGGAGAAAGAACATTTTTTATATTTTGTATTTAAGATGTATTCAGAAACTGAACAACAATGTGGCAGTACAAATGTTCAATGATGCTAACTACAGAAATAGTTTAGAAATGTATTAGCAATTTGGAAAACAAAAATAACATAATGCAAATCATAACAGATTGCATATAGCATTGTCAGTGAGTATCCATTGTCTTCTATTTTCATAGGAACAGATATTCAGACAACACTGATTAGACTCTTTGCTTGAAACACTATCTTCTAGTGGCTTGTTCTGAACTTAATTAATTGTTGTGTCAGGCTTTTATCCAAGTATTTTCATAATGTTTCTGAGAATCTGTAAATAAAAGAAAAAGGTGCATATACCAAGCAACTTTCAAATCAGCTGCTATGGCAACCATATTGGATGGCTTTGTTAATATTACTGACATTTTCATTTTGGACCAATTAGACATCATTCAAAGTCTCTTTGCCATTCGAAAGATGTAGTGATAAGATTTTCAAGATGGCAGTTGTGACAGACACATTAAATTGAGATTGGCAACAATTTCATTTAGAACCAACTAGACATCAGAAGAAGTTGTTTGGTAAAAAACTCTGATGCTCTTTATAAGATGTCCACAATAATGGATAAACTAGATTTCAGACTGGCATCACTTCCATTTAAGAGCAACCAGATACAATATGAGATATTTTAGTGTAAATCCCAAGCCAGTATGACTTTCTATTTAGCAGTTAGTGGCATTACAAGATTTTCAAGATGGCAGCCATGGAGGGCATATGAATGTCAGATCAGCACCATTCTTAAGTTGATCAACTCGACCTCATAAAAAACAAGATTCTGAAGACAGTCACCATTCTGGCCATATAGGACGTTGTATCAGCAACATTTTCAATTAGAATTTAGAATACACCATAAAAAGTGTTCTGGAGAAAATTTTGTGAGCTATGAATTTCTGTTCAAGAGGAGATACAATAAGATGTTTTGAAGCTGACTGCTTTGATATCTATACTGATGTCAGATCAGCACAAATTTGATTTCACAGAAATAACCATATTGATATATCATCTATCAATGAGGAGATAAATAAGTTCTGATAAAAGATTTTAATATGGCCACTGCAGAGGCCATATTAAATGTCCCCCCAGCACTGAGATAAATGTATGTGTATGTGTTAAGTTTCATAGCAATCCTCCAAGTCATTCAAGAAGCAGTGACAACAAACTTGTATAACAGACACACAACAGAGAATTCTTCTTTGTATAAATAGTAGCTGTAAAACTATAATAATGAGAATGTCAACATACTGTGTCAATTTTCGAGTTTTAAAAAGTTCTGAACCTATTGTAAGTTAGCCACTGACCTGGAAACAAACATTCATCTTAGTAATATGGAGCATATTGGACAGTATATCAGTGTTGCTTGATATAAAGTTGGAATAAAACTGTTTATGGTAATCTATTACACTTTAAAGTCTATATCACATATACCTATAGGGAGAAATGATTCTGGACACTGCAACATAAAATTGGTAATTAGACAGAAAATGAAATGCATTGGGATCACTTTCAATTATGTTTCCCTAAATGAAAGCTGAACAATATGAGATTGACAGTTGGATTGATTGACAAGTAAGAGATGAATATGCCACCCATAGATAATTGGATAATTTATGTCAAACGTAACTCTAACACTATCTAAGCTTACAATACTGCTCACATGTATTTTCAGAACCCCATGCAATGCTGCAGTGGTTATGAGAGAGTGGAGAGGATTTTAAAAAAACCATCCACCATCACTCCACGAGTCCTGAAGGAGTTGCCGTGGCGGCTTGAGGATAGTTTCTCTGCATACCATGCTTTCTCGCGAAGTCATGGAGGATGACCACCACAAAGAGGACATGGTCTCTATCAAATGGGTATAGCTTACTGTGTATGACCCCTGCAAGCATTCTCTTTGGAGGCTGAGAGAGAGAGATGCTAATTTATCTACATCATTATCAGATGATTATATTCATTTCCTAGTTCTAATGAAGACTATGTAATAGATATGATGCCAAATCAAATATTAGATAATATTAAAGTAGTCACAATGCCTCGAAAACTGTACTAATACTACTGTACTTTTTCATTTATAAAAGGCTGATTAACACCTTTTGCAACAAGTTTGTACTTTTATTTTATTCAAAGAAATCTCAACAAATTTACACACAGACTGAACCAGACCTTGCTAATCTTTTGAGCAGTGCAAAGTTATGATACTGTCTAAACATGAAAAATAATCCTCTGAGGTATGTACATTTAAATTCCCAATAACAGACAGTTCTGTTTTAAACAAATAAAAAATAAAAAATAAAAAAAACCCCACTGAATTTACACTTAAATGCAAACCACACATTTAGTCCTTGAAAAGTAATGACCCAGTCATAAGGCTGAATATACATGTACACAGCTATGAACTTTTAGTTCAATTCTGACTGCATTTATACTGTATGGGACTGGTCAGTTAAATTATGGTTCTTTCTGATGGGGGCATTTTTTAATTCTTTCATGCATCACAAGATCAAATTGTTTCAAATGATACAAACCCTTGGAAACTTGAATGGTCTCTCCATGATAAAGAATTAGCTTGAGTGGATGTTCCACAGAAATAAAGATAATGACCATTTTTAAACACTGCTATAAAACTAGCATCAGAAAACAATGTCAGCTTCGGCATGGGAAATGTGCATTTCTAACATGAAGCCATCAGACTTGGCGCATTATAGTTTACAGCTCAAATTATAGTTCAGTCATTAACTGAAAGTTTAGTAATTGTTTCTAATTAATCTTACCTCAGCGTATTGTTGAAATGAATAATAATGTGGAAAATTGTCAAAGCTTAAATGTTCAACAAATTTAAGGCATTCTGCATGGTTGTATCCACATGGGTCCTATTATCTGATCATTCTTGTTAAGAAAAATACAAAAAACAAGATTTTTATCATGAAAGAAAAAAAAAATAATCAGTCATGTCGAAATGATGCGTCAATAACCTAATCGTAATATAGATCTAAGATGTTTAATTATTTCAGTGCAGTTTCCTGTTTGTGACTATTGGAGCATTTGAGACAAAAATACAAATAAAACAGGCAAACCAATATCTTTCAATAGCATTTAGCTGATTTCTGTATTTGGTATACTGCTTTGCAGCTAAAATAATTTCAGTGGAAGACATGGGGTTGATTCCTCATCTCTCCCTCTATTGATCGATCAATAAAGTGATAGTGTTCTGTATCTCTATATTTTCTATAACTTCTGGTATATGGTTTTATTTAATTTTCATAATTTTTATTCATGGTGGTAAACTGTATCGAATATTTTTTTGTTATAAATTGTGTGCGTAATTTGGCTCTGTTGAAAACACAAACCATGTTGGATCTATAAATATTTGTTTACGTTAAGTGTGACAATTAGTACTAATAATCATAATAATAAGACTTAAAATGGCACATATGGTGTAGTCTGTCAGTGACTGATAGGATATGGAAGTTTCTAGAAGAATTTTGTGGCTTCCACATTGGTTGCATGAGGTCATGCGAATATAGTACCTCGTGACTTAATACGTCGCAAATCAATAGTGTATGTTTTCATATGGGGTCCATTATGAAATAGAGTCACAACTTACAGTGTATATAAGGAGAAAGTTAAGCATTCAGTTTCATTCCAATTTCTGAAGTAACCTCTCCGGTGGTCTAGTGGTTAGAGTGTCCACCTCGGATGCGGGAGGTCACGGGTTCAAACCCCGGCCAAGTCATACCAAAGACTTTAAAAAATGGTACTAATAGCTGCCTCGCTTGACACTCAGCATTAAGAGGTTAGTGCTAGGACTGGTTGGCCTGGTGTCAGGATAATGTGACTGGGTGGGGACATCATGCCACATGTCTGCGACATGATGACCCAGTGTTAGACATCACTATAAACTGTCACACTGCAGACATCATAGCGATATGACTGAAAAATTGTTAAAGCTACGTTAAAAATCTAAATCACACACACACACACACACACAAAATTTCTGAAGTCATTCACACCTTTTGTGTTCCTGATGTAAGTCTACAGATGTATTTTATGCTGTACTTAGATATTTTTCAAGAGGAAAAACATTTGTTTGGACTGTTCAGTGGTGATAGAAAGTCTCATTATTTGGAAAATAATATTATTCTGGAACTATTA
>JAECUM010069514.1:0-22131 GCA_016617855.1 Megalonaias nervosa
TATATATATATATATAATCGCACTTGTTCTCTGAAAATAAAAGGGTTTAATGTACGATTGTAATTTTATTATTGTGTCCAAAGCATTTGATATTATCTATAATATATGGCATACAAGGAAAAAGGCAAAATAATATTTTTATATATAAATCGGTAACATCCTGTGTCAAAAAATTAAGATCATTTTCAAAATTCTTTGAATGTAGCGTAGACTTTAGACAAATGAATGATACGTTCCCGTTCTTGTTTTCTCTTTTTGTTTCAGGTCGTTAAAACTGTTATAGGAAAATATTAAATATTGTATGTTATTGAACAGTGTTCTGTATTTCTAATCGTTTTTGCAGGCGAATGTAAGAAGTGTGATGTCGATTTGATAATCATAGGATCTACATATCCCACACATATAAAATATATTATCATTTAAAAATTTGGGAGATGGAGGCAGAGGAACTTCATGTTTGTCGATCAACGTTAACGTTCACTTTCTAGTAGTATTTCAGCTGATACCACTGATTAAACAGAAGGAGCCGCTTCTTGTCAAAGATGGGCAATTTAACAACTAGTCAAAATAAATTTTTTGACCGATAGACGGAACTAATGACATAACGTTTTATGAATCAACATAAGAAGTGCGTTTATGTACCCAATTGAAAAGCGATCAGTTACCATTAAAATCTAATATACTGACTATCATTATAGCATTTCCCTCACAACTTTTGCTTATATTTGCACAATTCAAAAGGAAATACATGGATATGTATAATCTTAGTCATTTTACTAGAAGAACCTACACTGGACAAGCTATATCTGGAATCTACTTGTCTACCAACCTAACTACGTAAATCCTCTTGACATGTAGAAAATATTTAAGCACAGAAAATATGGCATTTATTTATTCGAAGCAAAGGCAACTTGGAGAATGAAAACCTTGGACATGACTACATTTTAATTGTGACACGCGTTTTGAGAGAATAATTCAAAAGAGAAACTAATGTTTATATTAAACCTGAAAAGAAGCAAATTTGTTATATATATATATATATATATATATATATATATATATATATATATATATATATATATATATATATATATATATATATATATATATATATATATATGTTATAAACAGCTTATCTGGAAACGAATGACATGAAACTGCCAGAAAAGATAAACAATAAAGGCGATCTCTCTTGTGAAGAGTGAAAAGAACGGAGGCCATCGAAGAATGGAAAGCATGCTTTATGGAGCTTTTCAGCTGCTTCGAAGCGGCTGTATGATTATTAAAGGTATCGTAGGGATGAACCGATAAACGCTTGAATGTTATGATTTTTCAAAATATTACCGGTTTTGGTGGGAATTGGGAGACACAAGACGGACAAGATCAATGCGAATGAACACGAATGTGATGAGAAATTTGCAGTTGATCAAAAGCCTAACACAGATTGCCCATCCTTCAACTTGATTAAACGAGTGATAGGAAAAAAAACGAATTTTGATAAGAGAATCAAAATGCAGTTTAGAGTGAAAACATTATTGTAAGTGCTACAAAGCATGAATGATATGCACTGTAATGTTGTACTTGCAGTGTCAGTCACATGACTACGTCTTCTAAACACCAGGTAATAAAAAGATAAAATCAAGCACAGCACCTATAGGCAATGAACATCAAATATTTTAATGATTATTTTTAGAACCTTTCTATACAGATAGCAGGAAACTCGGTTTTAAACCGTCTGACGTAAGGTTATAGGTCTCAGACACAGGCAGTTTTAATTTTGAATTTATTATAATTAAAAAAAAACATCAGGATCTTTGCTTTTAAATTTAATTCCATAATTTACTAAACAGGTTTTTTTTTTGTTCCAGAATATTTGAAATCGATCCATTTATTATAATGGTTGCTTTATCTTTCATCTGTGAAGTAACGATCATGGGAGACTTCAATAAGAATTTCCTCTCTGATACTAACACTAAATAGCTACAACTACACAGGTAATCAAAGCTCCAACAAGAGTAACAGTCTGTACTTCTACTCACATCGACCACATGTACACTACCCATCCCGACAGTCTCTACGAAATAAACGTACCCTGTTTCCCTATTAGTGACCACTATTCCGTATGTGCAACTCGTAAGCAACAGAGCTCAAAGAAAAACAATTTACACTCCTATATGCAATACCGATGCTTTCAAAAAATTTGCTGAAAATGAATTCCTCTCTGAACTATCACAAAATACTTATTCATTAACATTCTCTTATATATACCAAGACTATGACTGGTCTATCTGGAACCACTGTTTTCGTACCATCCTAAACAAACACGCTTCCGTAAAAATATAAAGAATCAAACGATCAAAACAACCAGAATGGTATACTAATGAAATCGTTGAGGCGCAACGCAAACGAAACTACTATAATATTTATAAAAATTTTACAATTTATCGCTTATGGGGTCACAAAGTCAAATCACTCATTGTAAAACCCAAGGGCTCCTTTTTCAAAGAAGCCATTGCCTCAAAGCCTGATAAAAGATCCAACAGATCCATCTAGAATCACTTGCGAGATCTAACTTCAACGAAACCTGCATCTCTAACTCCATGTGAAATTATAGTTAATGGCACCAGTTATACTGATGACCTCGATATTGCAAACCATCTGAACCATTTAGTTTTTACTAATATATCCCCAACCCTTGACAATTCTAATTTTACAGAGACAAATATAGACAAGCTTACTAAATTCGTGAATGGAAGGATAACCGATCATGTTAGTTTCAATATTCCCTTAATAACAATAAATGACACTTTTGATATTCTCAATAAAATTGATACAAACAAATGAGCGGGTATGGATGGAATTCACCCCAAAACTCTGAAAATGTCGGCTTTATTAATCTCAGAATCGCTGAAAGAAGTAATTAACTGTATTATCACTTCCTGTAAATTTCCCGAGTCATTGAAATTAGCAACATTATTCGCAATTCATAACGAAAATGAAAAGAATGACGAATACAACTATCGACCCATATCTGTTCTATCTGTACTTTCAAAACTTATTGAAAAGCATGTCAGTAAGCATATTTTCTGATATCTTAACAAGTACCAACTCGTCCATAAATCACAATCAGATTTCGACCGAAACATTCATGTCAAACAGCACTGACAAAACTTATAGACCAGTGGCTACTAGCGACTGAATCAGGCGAACTTAATGGAGCAATTTTTATTGATTTAAAAAAATATTCAATTGTTTGACTATTCGATGCTCATTAAAAAACTTTCAGCCTACAAGTTTACTTCAGACTTAGTTGCTTGGTTTACGTCGTATCTCACTAACAGAACCTATGTTGTTCGCACTGGTAATTATACTTCCGAACCAAGTCATATTTTAAATGGTGTTCCACAAGGATCTTTTTTTAGGGCCTCTTCTTTTTCTAATATTTATCAATGACTTAGCCTTGTATCCAGTGCACTCTAACACATATCTCTTCGCTGATGACTCTACGTTGCATTCATCAGGTAAATCTCTTGACTCCATTGAAAATAAACTTCTAATCGACCTCAACAATATATCCGTTTGGTGTCAACAAAATACAAGGCATATTAATTTCTCTAAAACGAAATGTATGACAATCGGAACAAGGCAGCGCCTATCTACTAACATGGATTTACTAACTCAAAATGGTTTAGACGTGTCTATTGTCAAAAATAAAAAACTTCATAGTATGTACAGTGATCAACATCTCAGCTGGAATGCACATATCGATCACCTACGTGCAATGGTAATCAAAAGATTACCTCTCTTAAAATTACTTTCGAAATTTCTACCTTTCAGTAAAGTGAATTTTATGTTTCGAGATATATACTACCATTGATAGATTACGGCTGTACCATATGGGGAAACATCCACTTATAATCGATCTAGAATGGACAAACTCCAGAAAAAGGCAGCCCGAATAATTCTGAAACTTCCTATTACGGCTCCCTCGAATATTTTGTTTTCTACAATGGCTACCCGTATCAAAATGTATTCTTTGTTTTAAAGGAATCGTGACATATAAACCTTTAAACGATCTTTTTCCAGGTTATATATCTAACCTAATCGAACTATCATCATCAAATACTAAGCGTAACCTCCGATCAACAACTAACAACGATCTCCAGATTCCGTGGTCGAAAACCAACCATTACAAAAGTTCGTTCACTGAATCAGCACCTATCTTTTGGAATTCCTTACCCTGAGCATATATAATTCAAATTCCCTTGCTTCTTTTAAAACATTATTAAAGAAATTCTTGCTTTTGACCAGCTGGAATGGTAAATTAGAGCCTCTCAACTGAGAACTTTATCATTGTGTCCAGAAATAATATGTACATCTTTTATTCGATATATGTCCATATAACCTCGGTTATGCTGAAATGTGTATACCTGTGTATATTCTTCACTTACGTATCATTTGACCAGTATAGTCACGCATATTAATTCATTATAAATCTGTGTGAGGACTTGTGCGAGGATACCCGAGTGTTTTAAAACATAAGCGGTTACAAAAATTGAGGACCACATAGCAGATGGATCTTTCATGACCAAATGTGTTATATTCGTTAAATAAAGTTCATTATTATTATTATTATTATTATTATTATTGTTGTTGTTCTTGTTGTTGTTGTTGTTGTAAAAATATTTCTCAGAATTGTATATAAATATATCCAGATCCCTCACATTCACTCTTATTTCTTTAAACGTTTAAAAATGAACTTTCTTTTATCGTTTTTATTAAATAAGTATATATTACCTATATAAACAATTTGTCTTGAATATAGAGAGAATTGAAAAAATGGACACGTATGTACGTTAGTCAAAAAGACCTGTTGAAAACCTTCGCTGTGTATACGCTTGCTTGAAACTGTCCTTCATATCATAATATTCAACTTAAACGTACCTGTGTCCTGAGTTCAAAGTTTTCATGTGAGTCTTAATATAGCATTTTCAAAGTTCAAAAACGTTTCTACCGTGCTATAATCTCAATTTTTTTCTTCCCATTTTGACTGTTAGAGTCACGCGGGAGATGTTTGATTTCTTTCCAAAACAGAAATTCTGACCTATTAATAACCACAAACTACTACGATTTTTAATAAACCAAATTTTCTTGGATATCAAACCTTTATGGGAAAAAATTATGCTCAATTGTTACTAATGTTATGAGGATGTTAATCGAATTTCCAGTGAACTTTTGGTATATGACAAAATGAGGAAGATAACAAAATTAATAACGAAAGGACATTTCTTTAAAGGTCAAGGAGTTGAAAATTGAAATAAAAATAAAACATATATACTGTGGAAAAAACAACACCACCCAGCCATAATGTTTATGAAAGTGGTTTGAACTGAAAACTGGTCTAAGTGTTGTAACGATAGAAATCAGTTAATTCGTTAGCTAAAATAATGTGTTTTGATATCTACATCAAACTCATCTAATTTGACCATGAATATCTCTAGCTATGCATTACCTTGTGTGAAATAATATCTTTCTTTTGTGCGTCATTTGCAACTCGTCCGAATTATTGCTTTAGCTTTAGATAAATTGAAAGACTCATATTAGCCGACCAAACTGTGTTTGTACTTTTCAGTGCTTTTTGTTTTTGAGTGCATAGTTTTGTATAGATTGCAAAATGTCTTGTTGGCAAAGCATGAAACTTACATATACATTTGAATATTTCTTGAATGTCCATGACCTAACTTTAGTTGAAAATCAAACTTAATATTTTTTTTGGATCTTGAAAATAAAAATCAGTATCGCTGATTAGTTCAGAAATTGGTTGAGCGCCTCGACACAACCTCCACAGCATACAGTATGGAGATTAGCGCCGAAAAAAACAAACTGATGACAAACAACACCAATGGCATCAGTGCAGAAATATAGGTCAGTGGACAGAAGCTGGAAAGAGTCACAAGCTTTAAGTACTTGGGATCAGTTATCGCAGATGAGGGCTGAAAACCAGAACTAATCTGTAGGATTGCCCAGACAGCAGCAGCAATAACAAGGTTGAGACCAATATGGAAAGATACCAACATTGCTTTAGGTTCCAAAATAAGGCTGATGCGCTCGATTGTCATATCTATCTTTCTGTATGTTTGTGAAACATGGACGCTCACATCAGATCTACAAAGAAGGATTCAAACCTTCGAAATGAGATGCTACAGCAAGATATTGGGCATCTCATACATTGACCATGTAACCAGCAAAGAGGTCCACAACAGAATCCAACGAGCCACCGGATCCTACGAAGACCTCTTGACCACTGTAAGAAAGCTCAAACTGAAGTGGTGCGGTCATGTCTCAAGATGATATGGACTGGCAAAAAACAATCTCGCAAGGCACAGTGCGAGGGTGCAGAAGAAGAGGCAGACAGAAAAAGAGGTGGGGAAACAACATTAAGGAGTGGACAGGCATCTGATCTGGATATTCCCAAAGGGCAGTAGAGAACAGGGAAAGATGGAGAGAATTGGTTGCAACGTCAACTGTGGTGCCCCAACGACCTCTTGGGTTAAGGGATTGATGATGATGATGATGATGATGATGAGTTCAGAAACATAATACACCTGAAATCTCTCAAATAAATGACAGTTTAGACAGATGAGACCGGTTTTACTACTCATCATGGGATTGGACCACAAATTAATTTCCCAGAGAACCTAATACTAATATATTAAGCAATACAAATAATATTTGCATTAGACTGGCATGCAACAACAAAAGTTTTCATTCATTGCATTTAGGGCACTCGTTTTCAGACTTGAAAAATAGGTGTTCCTCGGTACTTTTTTTGAGTCTGGTCCTATTAAAAATGGGAACGCCAGGTCTGCACCTAATAACATGGCTTCGCAGTACGAGTTCCTATGATACTTTGTCAATATGAAATTAAATACAATAAATCAAAATAATAAAGTATTTTTGTCAACTATAGCAGTTAGATTGAATTTTGTGAAATTAAGAATGAGAAAATTTAAATATATCTGATAACTAACGAATGCATCTCAAAACATTTAGCATTTTATGTTTTTCCCCACCAGTGGACAGGTTTTCTGGCTGCAAAAAAAATTAGTGATTTGATATTTAACGTTCTGAATAAAATCGATTAAAGTTGGGAAAAATTATATTTGATGTAAATAATTGTAGCCGACTAAATGTCAGGAAGCTGACCAGACGTGAATGCTTCATGACGGATCAAAACGTGAGATATATGCTGAGGGGCATTATTCTAATATACTGCCATTTTCCCGCCAAGACACTTCCTCATAGTATTAAAGACAACATTATAGCTACTTCAGAGACAGGTCATTCTGATTTCTGAATGTAAATAGTGGTCTTCATTTCTGTTCTTAACTGAGAGTCTATCCTTGAGCCATACAGTTTTTACTTATTTTGTTTTAATTTCATATTTTAAAACAAAAGGCGGATATTGGATAAGATGCAGTGTCTACAAGTACCCTTTATATAGGCCATCTTATGTTGTGGATTTTGTAGATTGAATTTCAACCTCTTTTTTGTTGCACTATCTAGCAAAACTATATCAGTAAGTGTGCATCTGACATTGAGATGGCCATCATTTCTTCCATGAAGGCAGATATCCTCCCATATCATGTTCTACATACTTTACATGGATTAGAGATAAAAACAACTCAGTTTGTTAATGTCCATCACATCTCCATGCAATACATATATTCTATACTTTATATGCAAAAGATAAGATTTATCAAAACGTAAATATCACATAAAACAGATCTATTGGTGTGTCAAAGTAACACACCACCAACATCAGGGCTATTTTCTTCGGTTATTTGGAACTGGCAACTAAATCGTACAATGTGGTAACGTGCAATCTTTCTATCACGATGAAGAGCGGTGGCGAGACAGCTTACTGGCCTTAATTTTCACTATATTTCGTTTAATAAGTGCAGAGCAGGCATTTTCATTTTTATCTCAATCAGACAAAGGTATGAAGTATTATGTGTGCACAGAGCCAGATGAGAATAACATCTCATAAATAACGATGAATATTTAATCGTTAAAGGTTTGAAATATTAAGACCTTATGACTCGGGCAGCTCAGCATAGATTACTGACGGACAAGCTGAGATCCTTTTGTAAATGTTTTCTACCTCAGTACCTCTCATCAGTTTCAATCGTCACGCAAATAAATGTAAAAAAAGATCAAAGCAATCCAATTTTATGATTTCCTGTATGTTGACATAAGTTATAATTTAACAGGAAGTAGCTAAGGTTCATTCGTCTGTTCTTAACTTTGAAAGCAAATTTATGAACAGTTACATGTAGTGACTCCATGTGTGACACAGTTTTGAAAATAATAAAGTAGTTGTTTAATTTAACTCTCCTGAAGACGGAGACAACAACAAATAAAGAAAATGACTGACCGATGTGATCAACTCATCAATGAGCGTATAAAGGTCACCTACCTTTCTGAATTTAAGTCTGGAAAAAGGCAGCTAGTTTCAAAGCCATGACAAACTCCACAAGAACAAACCAAAAGCAAAAAAAACAAAACAAAAAAAAACAAAAAAAACAAAACAAAACAAAAAAACAACTTTCAGGCTACTTATTAGAAAATTGCTCAGCATAAATGCTGTATTTTGCCTGCGAACAGCCTTATAATGAATGTTATATGACAATATTTCCTTTGTCACCAACATTTAGATTGGTTGAAATCGCATCCTGTGATGCAGAAAATTAAATATTTTTGCTTCATAACACTAGAAATAAACTTCTTACGCATTCACATACTTTGACAATACTTGTAATCAATTGTTTAAATATTTGTAATCAATTGTTTATTTCTTGAGAGGAGTTGTTATTTTTATAGCTATTTGTAATTATAAGAATTAAAGATCATATATTACAGGAAAATGGTATTTATTGCTTTGCGAACCATTCGTGGCCTCCTGTGCAACACGATATAAATTCCCCCAATCCCCTATTCACCCCTGATAAGATCATAGCCGATGAAAGCAAATAGTGTATTTTTATTTTATTTTCAAAAGACTTAACTTTATTACTGTAAGCATAAGTAAGTAGACTCATTAGACACTAAAACTACGCAGGTGGTCCACCTTAGTGTGTGTGTGTGTGTGTGTGTAATCTGAATTTTAATGTAGCTTTAACAATTTTTCAGTCATATCGCTACGATGTCTGCAGTTTGGCAGCTTATAGTGTTGTCTAGCAAAGGGGCGTCATGCCGCAGACATGTAGCATCATGTCCGACCCAGTCATATTATCCTGACACCAGGCCGACCAGTCCTAACACTAACCTCTTAATACTGAGAGTCTACCTAGGCGGCTGTTAGTACCATTTTTATAAGTCTTTGGTATGACTCGGCCGGGGTTCGAACCTGCGACATCACGCACCCGAGGTGGACACTATAACCACTAGGTCACCGAAGCGGTCAGGTCCACCTTAGATAATGTACATATTAATAGTACAATCAATAAAAGTAAATTTCAGTGCCACTGTTTAACTTGCAAAGTAATGCATCAGCTGAATAAAGGATGATAGAATTACTAACTTTGAAGGCTGCAATATTAGCATGTTATAGTGGCAACCATCGGATGTTCAGAAATGCCAGCATCAAGGCAAGCTTATATCTTGTTAATGACTTAATCAGTCTCGGTTTATGTTTGTGGTATTGAAATAAGTTACTTTAGTTTTAAACAATAATGTGACATCTATATTGCTTAATGTCTGTTTTACTTTTATTAATATATCATTATTCGCAATCCAACATCTATATATATATATATATATATATATATATATATATATATATATATATATATATATATATATATATATATATATATATATATATATATATATATATATATATATATATATATATATTTATTTATGTAAAAGTGAGCGTAATTGGAGGTGTTACAAAAATTCAGTTCTTTGAAACCTTGAAAAATAGTTTAAATTCCATAATGTAACAATGCTGAAATTTCCTCTATGCATATTTCAAAAACCCAATGAAACGATTAAAATCAAGTTCAAATAAAAATATTAAAGAACTTTAATACGTCAAAAATATTGTGCTGTTGACATTGTCTATGATCTGTAATGTAAATGGTTATCCTCGTTCAAACGTTAGGTGAATTAGAGAAGAGTTTTCTCTAGTGACTCTTGTTCCAACGTTAAATGGATGAGACAAGAACTTTTCTCGGGTGAATCTTGGTCAACCATTAGATGGGTGAGACAATACCTTTTAATTCTTGTTCCAACGTTAAATGGACGAGACAAGAACTTTTCTCAGGTGAATATTAGTCAACCATTAGATGGGTGAGACAATACTTTTTGATTCTTGTTCCAACGTTAAATGGATGAGACAAGAACTTTTCTCGGGTGATTCTTGGTCAACCATTAGATGGGGGAGACAAAAACCTTTTGATTCTTGTTCAAACGTTAGATGGATGAGACAAAACCTTTCCTCTAGTGATTCATTTCCAAACATTGACATGTTTTTCAATAATTTTTGAACAACAGATAGAACACATATGGGTCGCCTCCAAGCAAGGTCTTGGTACGACTCAAACTCCCAAACTACCATTCTGGTCGAGAGTTTGGCACGCTAATGACTAAGTCACTTAGAGCACGAAAACATATAGAAGAAATCAAAGAAACTTCATGTGAGACATTAGATAGCAAGACTATAAACTGCTGGTATAAGTTAATGGCAGACTTATGTATGTAATCGGCAACTAGTAGTTCATCTCGTACATATTCCCAAATATTATATAGGCCCTACAACTAATTTTGTATGATACATCTGGTATTATATAAACTGTGTAACAAAAGTGCCTAACAAGCTCTGTTTCCAAATTGAAAAATGAGAACGTGAAGCAGGCATTTGTCAAAGAACTGTGCAGTCAACTAGAAACAAGTGATGCTAACTCAGATAAAGTCTAGGAAAACTGAACATCCTTCAGAGACTGTGTACTCGACTGCATTCAAAACCTCAGTGCCACCACACGTAAACATCATGATTAGTTTGCTGCCATATGTAGACTACAGAAAGAGGAACATCAACACCAAAAAGCCTATAAAGAAGACAGCACTTCGTCGTCTAAGAAGGCAAGATCAAGAGTAATATCCAATGCAAACTCAGAGAGATGCAAGACTCATGACTGAGGAAAAATGGAGTTGAGATTTAGACCTGCGCCAACAGCAATGACATGAACAACTTCTATGATTCTCTGAAGACAATCTAAGGGTCACAGTCTCCAAAAACGTCTCCAATACTAAGAGTTGATGGCATCCCACTAACCACTGATAATGAATACATATTACAAAGATGGATAGAACATTTCAACAACATCCTCAACCAACCATCATATATCAATGAAGAGGCAATTTATCGACTGCCCCAAGTGGAAATCAGTATATCACTTGCTGATCTTCCAACGTTGACTGAAACTGAGAAGACAACTGCCCTGCTGTCAAATTGCAAAGAAACTACAGCAAATGTTATACCAGCAGAAGTCTACAAACCCAGAGGCTCACACACGGCACAGGAATTAACTGAACTCTTCCAGTTAATGTGGACTCAAGGAATCATACCCAGGAGTACAAGGATGCATCCATTATCCACACTTATATGCGGAAATGCAACAGACAATATTGGGAGAACGATCGGAACAAACTCCTCTCTAGAATTCTGCTGAAAAGTATTTTTAATCACATTAATCAAGAGCTCCTGCTTGAAAGTCAGCATAATTTCATGAAAGGACGATGGACCACAGACACGGTGATTGCAGCTGGTCAACTGTACTAGATATGTCAGGAACAGGACTCCAGCCCGTACGATATTCAACGACCTGACAAAAGCCTTTGACACAGTCAGCCACTGGGGCCTCCGGAAGATCATGGCAAACGTTGGTTTCCCAGAGAAATTCATCGTAATTGTTCAGCAATTCTATGATGGCAAGCTTGCTTGAGGCGTGGACGACGGTGAATCATCTGAACCATTCCTATTCACCAGTGGAGTCAATTAAGGCCGTGCTTTGGCTTGGCCCAAACCTTCTTCATTATTGTGATGCTTTCTGTCATATTTACCAATATCGTCCGTGACTATGACATTGGTATTGACATCAGATTCCGGATTAATGGCAATGTCTTCAATCTAAGGAGACCGCTGGCAAAGATGAACTTACAGGAATGACTGTTCGTGATCAGCTATTTTCAGACGACTGTTCCTTGAATGCCAGTTCTGAGTCTGACTTGCAACAGTATATTAATTATTTCTCTTCAGCTTGTGACTATGTTGGTCTGACAATCAGTATTAAGAAGACAGAGGTGATATTCCAACCTGCACCAGAACAGCCTCAAGCAGAACCTACCATCACAGTGAATGGCCAAACCCTCCTCACAGTGAGCAAGTTCATCTATCACGGCAGACCACTATCACATGCGGTTCCTATTGATAATGAAACCAACGCCAGAATTGCCAAAGCAAGCGTGGCCTTTGACAGACTACGTGTAGATGTATGGGAGTGAAAAAGCCGCAGTATAAAAACAAAACTGAAGGTCTACAATGCGACCATGTTGCTTATACATACTGTATGCATGCAAATGCTGAACTGTGTACAGACGCCATGCCAAGAAACTAGCCCATTTTCACATGGACTGCTTGAGGAAACTGATTAGGATAAGATGACAGTACAGCGTCCCAGACACTGTAGTTCACACGAATAGAGTAATATAGATATGGATAAAATGACAGTACTGTTAGACAAATTGTACCAGTGCATCTGCTGAAGCGTCCTGAATAAGGTTTATAAGGATATAAAAGATTATGGATATTACGAAGTAATTTTAGGAGTTCCACGAACTTCGTTATAAACGTGTTTTACTGTACATCCCACGGGCTTCGTTATAAACGAATTTTAATGTACACGTGGTTTTGACACCATTTGTATTACGTATACATATATTATTGTCAGATTCCGTCATTATCAAGTGACCATACGGACCTTGAATTATAGAAAAATGTTAAGTTGCAATTGAAGAAGGCAAACAAAGGATTGATAGATAAAAATTGGTGGATACGCAAAAGAGACCCATGGGAAACTAGCAGATATTATGCTTTGGAAAAGTGATTATTTAGGTCCGGTACGAAAAATATTAAGTTAATTATGTTGTACATAAGTGGGTCTCAAGAACAGAAACACCGATATCAATATGTTTCTGCATATTCAAACCTGCTAATTATGGATAGATCCATTACAAAATGTTCACCTGCAGCAGTAAAATTACTTTTGAAAATGTTGAACAAAGACGCACTTTTAATTTTTTACATCTATTACGCAATACTAAATTTTTGCCAAAGTTAATTCAAAACCACGATATTCATTCATATCTAAGAACTTTTCCTGACTAAATAAAGTAATCACTTGTTTCATATCGGATTCAAATTATCATTCTAACTGATTGATTTCTAGATCGACACACTTTCCAATTTTTTTTTTTTTTTGTTTCTTTTGTTTTAATCAAATCTGCGACTAACTTAAAACTCACTCACTATCGATTCATATTTAAGAACTTTTCACCACTCTGAAATAATCGCTAATTTCATTTGTTATTTCAAACTGCCACTGTATGTAGTTGATTTCAAAACTGAATATACCACAAGATGCATCCTGGTGTTACAGAAGATGAGGGTATACATAATAACCATCAGTATAACAGCGTGGACATTTCATTTTTAAGGGTAAATCGTTATGCTTTAAAAAACGTAATCACCATTGGCTACAACTCATTATTTTTTAAAACGAAGAATAAAATCGGTACGAAATAATGCAAATTCTCATACTCCCTGACAAGGAAATGCAATTTCATGCAAATACGCTTAAGCTAACATTTTCTATTTTAAATTAAAAACGTGTCATGTAGCTTAATTCTGATAAATGACGAGGCCCCCTCCATCAACGGGGAGCTGGTTACCCCTTTCCTTCGGTCTCAGTTTGCAATCATAGACAAACCGCATTGGAATCTACCTGACACAGTGATTGATAGGTTACGCTTAACATGTAACTGAGTACCCTCCACTAAAGCTGTAATAAGGGACTAATTAGTGTACCATTCAATTTCTAGTTTTCATTACACCTTGCTTGACACGTTCGATAACTAAGTTCTATCTACTAGACCAATCATAATTAATTCATGTATAATGTATGATACCGACCGTTTCTAGCGATATACTGGTTCGGAATTTCTACCTTTAATAAAGAATCAGAAATTTACTTGAACACCATCAAACTTCTGATTGGTAGGTTATGTACACAACTACTTTACCTCCGTAATGAGAAAGGGTATTACTAATGATATAATCACAGCCAAAGCAACACGAGTCAAACATATAATTAATCAATGTGTTATGAATATGAACAGACAAAAGGTGAAAGCAAACAAAGATTTCAGTATTGGACAATCCTTTCAGAAATTATAGACTGCTGTGTAATATATGCAGGCTATATTATGGGATTTTTCCATCAAAATGCTTTCTCACCGAGAGGTCATCTTTTCAGGGTAAAGGATTTTGAACGCCTTACAGGAAGAGAGGCAGACGAGCATACATAATTGGGCTTTTAACCTATAAGACTTTACAGGCAAAAGGTGAGGGTCCGTTTGTTCATCTGCTGTATTGGGATCCAATTTCAGACGTGTGTGGTGGATTATGTAAATCATCGCAATAAATGGAGCTATTATGCAGGGTTCTTAGGACTGTTTCTATTACCAGATTATAAGGATATTGTCATAAGATTTCCTTGTTGGTTTCATTCACATAGAAGACTTGGTTGTTAAAGAAGTTGTGTGGTCCAGTTGGGATTTTCGGAGGTAACCTGTTAAAAACCTTAGCCATCAATCTCGTGCAGCACGTTTACCATTGTCCTCATAACTTAAACGGGATAATGGGTTTTTTATTTTATATATTCTGGAGGTTTAAGGTACATCAAAATTTGTTGGTTATATTGTTCCAAGTCAAAAAGAGTAAGTGCCTACACAGGGATACGCCAAAGCAGCAAATCCGGCTTGATCCGATGACAAGATTCGAAACCACACACTTTCTGGAAACGAATCTGGCACCCTAATGAACCACAAATAGAATCCCTACTTTCAAACTGGAGCCATAAAATATAAATATCAGCTCTACCTTTCTGAAAATTGTTGAATTAAAACGTGACACCTTTTATCGATAACGAAAGATAAATATGTCAAATGATAGGCCCTAGCAACATAGATTATGTAATTAAAAAATAGATTGACCATATATTAAAGGTGAGGCAAGCCAAACGATCAGGTTACACTTCGTCTTGAGTATTATATTATCCGAGCTTCATGATTCTTTTCCTTTAAATTGTATAAAAAATGTTAAAATTCCTTATAGACCAATCATACAGTCAACTAGCTGATTGGTTGAAGCATTTTACAGTAATTAGAAACAATTTTGATTTCCAGTTACTAGCGCAGTGTTTTCAGTAGTAGACGGGCAAAACTACTTATTCCATCAACTTGTTTCGTTGTCCTGAAATGTGGCATTACGATTCAGGTCTTAAACTATGTAACAGAAGGAAGAGAAACCATCAAGTATAGTCAAATTAACAAATAATTTATTTCTCTAGAACACAAAGTGAAAATTCAAAGGAAACTTACAGTATTGTGAATTAAATCCAAATAATCTTAATTGTTTTATGACAAGTCCGAAATGAATGGAATGTTCCGAAAGAATTCAAATAATCTTGAATATCCTGATGTACCAAGAGTCTTGAATGTCCTGATGTGCTAATAGTATTGAAAGTCCCGATGTACCAATGATACAATCCAGAATGTCTTTCAATGCGTTCTCAATAATACTAAAGTAGTGTTTTAGTCCAAACGTCAATGAGCCCTATGTAATTTCAGTGAATAACTATAAATAATTCCACAGACTGATTATAAAACAATAATTATTTATTGCTTACCAAATCCCCATTGTAAATCAATACCCATTTGACCTACAACGCAACATATTGCTCTGGAAAACCGAAAATTTCCGATGGAAAATTCTTTTAACTCTTGAACTCAAATTACAGCAAACATCTTGTTTTCTGCTTAAAATCATGACGAATGTCAGGTAGGCATTAATTCCATTCACAACCCTCAATGGCCATCATGTCAGGCACACAATATAAATTAAATATACACAATATCTCCACTTTCTTTTACATATTAACAAATATAATATGATACTCTAATACTTAAGATTATATAGGGTGATGTCTTATTATCACACAAACTATGCGCAAAATACCATATAATAATTATATACACGTGAGAGTGCATCTGCAGTCACATTGTCTTTTCCTGTGATAATGTCAATATTGTGTTCCTGCAACAACAAACTTCAACTCAACAATCACTGATTTTTGTTTGTCATTTTGTTAATGAAAGTAAGGGGGTCGTGATCACTGAATACAAAAATCGGAGAAGGAGCTAAACTAATATGCACTTCAAAACGTTGCAAAATCAAAATCAAAGCCAAAACGTTCCTTCTCGATTGTGGAATAATTTTTCTGGTTCTTGTTTAGTGTTTTTAAAGAAAAACAAAACACAGGATGATCCACGTCATATTTACCTTCTTGAATAAATACTCCATCAATCCCAATATGACTTGTATCATCAGACATTCTAAATGAATGACTGAAATTTGGGAGATGAAAGAGTTGGTGCACCGTTTAAGCATGGCCTTTAATTTGTCAAAAGATTCCCGACATCTGAGCAACCAATGAAACTTAAATTCTTATTCAAAATATTTGTCAGCGGCTCGGTAATTATTGAGAAATTTGAACAAAATTTCCGATAATATCCAGCCATACCAAAAATCCCATGTTATTTCTTATTAATAGGCACAAGAAATTCGGAGATAGCCTTAATCTTAACTTCTATTGGCTTAAAGTGACCGTGTCCTATAGTATACGATAAAACTGTATCACAAGCATGGCTAAACTCACTTTTACCCAAATTAACCGACAGGTTTGTGTCAGGGAGTCGATCAAAGAATTTACGTATGGTTTCGAACTGAACTTTTCAGGTATCATTGTAGATGATGACGTCATCGAGGTATATGTCACATTTATCTAGAGCAGATGTTATCACGTTCATTAAACACTGGAATGTTAATGGAGAATTGTTCATACCAAACAGCATCATTTTCTATTGATAAAGTCCATCTGGAGTTGCAAATGCATATATTTCTTTTGCTCTTTCCGTGAGTGGAATTTGCCAAAATCCTTTAAAAGCTCAAACTTGGTGACATGTTGCTGATTTCCAATTTTGTCAATTCGATCAGCTATTCTTGGTATTGGAAATAAATCTTGTTTGGTGACACTGTCGATATTTCGATAGTCCATACGCGGAATGTATTATCTGGTTTAAGCACAAAAATACATGGCGAACTCCAATTACTTTTACTAGGTTCTATAAAGTCCTTCTCCAGCAAGCGCTAAATTTCTTTTCTCAAATATTCCTGCCTAACAGGATTCATCCTGTAATGATGCTGTTTTCCCAGTTGCAAAACACACAATCTCATCATCAGGAAACAAATGCTCAAAATAACATAATAGCTGTTTTAATTCACTCATTTCCATTGGTTGCAGATGTGAACGTTTCTGGTCCAGATTGTTTGATATTTCTGAATTCCGACGTCTGGTTGAACCAGAGTTATTACATTCAGATTGCATTCTATAATTTACATCCTCACTGTGTGGGGCAGATACAACTAAATCGATTGAAAGATTTACTGGTCTATCTTTACCAAAATACTCACCTAACAAAGTTATGTGACAATGCAGTTTCTGTTTCCGCCCCCCAGGAGTTTTAATGACATAATTCAACTTATTTGCTTCTTTTTTAATTGTATAAGGACCATCGAATCTAGCACGAAAAGGATTTTGAGGCATGGACAAGAGAGGCAAAACACAAGCAGAAAACTCTTTCCTGTGTATTTCTGCCATACCTTAATTTCATCCTTAACTGAGTAGAGTGAAGAATAGCTGATCACCGCCCATCAAATTGTTGTTCTTTTTCCTTTTGGACATTCGACATTGGTTTGTTCAGCTTCTTTTCTACAATTCCTAAACTTTGTCAATATGCCTCATAACTTTTCAACATGCATTCGTTGACTACATCTTAATCAGTACTTTCTTGTGCCGTCAGTGAAGTGTAGACTTAACGAGCTTTGCCAGTAAGTACACTTTGTAAAATTGAAGTCCAACCCTCGCTTGGCCATTTCAAGTTTTTAGAACTTTTCTCAAAATGAAGAAAAATATTTATTTGCTCTTCCTTTTCTTGAAAATTTGGTACTGACCTAATATTTCTGGTAACATCAAAATCGGGATTGTTTGTAAAGGGGGGGGGGGCATGCTTCGCCTGCCAGTTCTAATTCTTGTCATCTATATTCCATTTCTCTCTCTCTCTCTCTCTCTCTCTCTCTCTCTCTCTCTCTCTCTCTCTCTCTCTCTCTCTCTCTGCATTTGCATCTCCTTTTCCTCTTTCTGAATTTGTATTTCTCTTTCTTCTTTTTCCCCTCTGCTTCTTCCTTTCCTTGCTCTGCATTTGGATTTCTCTCTCTTTCTTCTCTCTAAATATTTGCCTTTCATATTCCTCTTTCTGAATTTGTATTTCCATTTCTATTTGAAACTGAAGTTTTGTTGATTCCAATTCCATCAGGTTTTTAAAATGTACTTGCTTTAATTTCCTATGCAAACCAATGACAAGCTTACTAATTAATCACAAAGGACAATCACTCAAACTTTCCTTTCCCAACAAATACCAAACAAATATATTCTTTATACCTTGCTTTGTTAAAGATGCTTTTGCTTCAGAAAGACCATACTGTCTGGCAAGCTCACACAATTAGTATTTTATCATAGACTCTAACCATTCCTAAGTAGGACTTGAAATAAAGTTCAATACATTAGATGAAATTGTTGATGGTTGATTGTTTCAGTAAAGATTTGTCAAATATGTGAAATTTAAATCTATACCAAGGACAATGAAAACTCTGAAACAAAGTGTATTTAAATTTTAGAGACAATTTTTAATATGTTTGAAATATATTAGAGAAATTCAAATCCCGGAACAGCTCCCAATTTCTATTATGACTCTAGGTTTTAAACTATATAACAGAAAGAAGCAAAGCCAACAATGTTAGTAAAATCAACAAATAATTTATTTCCTGAGAATACAAAGTAAAAATTCAAAAGACTATTACAGTATTGTGAATTAAATCATAGATAATCCTAAATGTTCTATCACAAATCCAAATGTATAAAATGTTACAAATTAATTTCAATAATCTTGAATGTCCTGATGTACAAAGAGTCCTAAATGCCCTGATGTACCACAATGATATAATCCAGAATGTCTTTGAATGAGTTCTTGATAATACCAAAGTATTGTTTTAGTCCAAAAAGTCAATGAACACTTTGTAAATACCAATGAATTATTTATATAATTCCTCTCAAATTACATCTGAACACAACTATTAATGATTCCAAAGACTGATTATAAAAAGGAATACATTATATACAGATACATGTACCAACTTTTCTAACTTCAGTCTAAATGTAATTTTAACTGAGGAAGCAATTGTATGTCAACATATTGTCAATGTGATCTCTTACATAAAAATATGTTACCTCTTTGGTAGATAGGGGTTTTGAATATGTTTGAGCTAATATGGCTTTAGCTTAGTACCCTAGCCTCCCATGATGCTCTGCACGAGACCAGGCATGCACTGTTGAATGGCTGATACTAGTGGAGATATTTAAGATGGCTGAAATTATACAAAAATGTGTTGGCAATAAAGAAACAGCATTAAGTCAGCTATTTTCAGCTGTGTGGGCGGAAGTTTTCAAATAAAATAGTTTGCAAGTTATGATGTGATAACCATGACTGGAAATCTGGATTAAACCATTATTAATATTAGTACTAGATGAAATACATGCTCAGGGAATAGATATTTAGGTTTAATCATTGACTCATTTTAAAGCAGAAATTATTACATGTATGTAGCTATTAAATGCGTACTCTGTTTTAAGGTAGATGCTCGGTTTACGTTGCTGTTGTTAAACACCAGTGATCTTAAGATTAAGGATTTGCAGGAAACAAATCACAAAATTGAAATACTCTGAATGAGATACTAAAAAAGTCAGAAAGAGTAAACATAAATATGCTGAGAAAGCAGTTTGAGGCTTAAATGATTGATACTGGACATACAAAAGAAAACCTGGTCCAAGGCTGTGCAGCCATCTCATTCTGTCCTACTGACATTAGTAAACATCCTTCAAAGAAGTTAAAATCCATTCAACAGTAATCTCATCTAAAATCCGTTTCTCAAACATTAAATGAAATGTTGGTTTTTTATTGCAAATCTAAATAGGTCAGTGGGTGAGCCTTTACAATTTGATCAAATCTGTTGCCGTGAATTTATTGATCACCTTTAAATCTGTAAAAGGGCTCACACTTCAATACCAGTTAAATTTCTGTCTCTGACAATCCTTCTCTTGTAATCCCACTATTCAATGTATGGACTAGCCACAGCCACTCCACAAATTGCATAGCATAACTTGTATTATGCTAATGTTGGTGTCTGTAGCAGTAACTGGTCTTCGGTTAAAATATGTAGCATGTACTTGAATATAAAGACACAAGCCACTCTTCTAGTCATTCGTCCCAGTCGTTATTTATAATATTAGTATTAATAATATAGATAACCTAATGTAATAGTCTTCTAGTCATCTTACCCAGTCGTAATTTACAGTATTTATATAATATAGACAACCAAATGTATCACTCTTCTAGTCATCTGACCCATTGCTGATTTAGAGTATTTATACTAATATACTAATTATAGATAATATAATGTGTCACTCTTCTAGTCATCTGTCCCAGTGGTAATATAGAGTATTTATACTACTATTATGGATAACATAATGTGTCAGTCTTCTAGTCATCTGCCCCATTGATGAATTTTAGTATTTCTACTAATGTTATAAGCAATCAACTGTCTCAGTCTTCAAGTCATCTGTCCCAGTGGTAATATAGAGTATTTATTCTAGTGTTATAGACAACCAAATCTTTCAGTCTTCTAGTCTATCCCAGTGGTAAATATAGAGTATTTATGCTAATGTTATAGACAACCAAATTTTTCAGTCTTCTAGTCATCTGTCCCATTGGTAATATAGAGTATTTATACTAATGTTATGGATAACAGAATGTCTCAGTGTTCTAGTTATCTGTCCTAGTGGTGATTTAGAATATTTATACTAATGTTTTAGGCAACCAAATGTCTCAGTCTTCCAGTCGTCTGTCCCAGTGGTAGTTTAGAGTATTATACTAATGTTATAGACAACCAAATGTCTCAAAAAAGTTGACTTTATGACTGCCACATTTCTTGTAAGTTTCCTGTTATGAAACATGATGGCTGTATCATTGGGGACATATTCACTGCATGATACACACTGACATCAAAGCCAGACTGCACTATAATGCATCAAGACCTATCTTTATTTGGTATCACAAGGCTGACAGTATTTAGAGAAGGAAGGCAAAAGAAGAACCCTGTTTATTAAATCCTGTATTTCGTTTTTGTGAGGTGAAACAAAAAAAGCAGAAATATTTTGTAGTCAATGCAGATTTTTGTTTACATACCCTAAATAGCAACTGTAATCAAATTAAAAGGTTCTTCATCTCTTTTTAATTAGTTAAAATGGCAAAAATTTTATTAGCTATGAATATCAGTTAGAGACAGTCTTCCTTGAAGTCAACCTCTGCCAGTCTGTGTTGCAAGAATTGTTAGCGCCGGAAACTTTCATGCATGATCCAGTAAGATTTGAAATCTTTTGTTGCTGAATGAATCCATTAAATTCATTCTTGTAAGGAAATGCATGGCTTATATTTCTACCTGAAACAGCTTTTGTCCAGAAAATCAATGCCTATGTGTCAAGTAAACTGAATAATAGTCTTAAAATAACTTGTGGAAAGTGTGCAGTAGACCACACACACACACACACACAG
>JAECUM010069515.1:0-21384 GCA_016617855.1 Megalonaias nervosa
CATTATTTTCTGTAAAATTCATAATAACCCTATGTAGTTGAGATATTCTTCTGACTCTAGAAACTGCGAGATAGACTAAATTCGACCATTCGATCCGATCATCTATAATCCAGATATTTGTATCAGAAATAGTTAACCCCTGTGACGAGTGAATAGTTATAGCGTATCCTAACGTCCACGGTGATTTATTCATATTCATCGCATTCTCAACGACATTAATATCTACTAAAACAATATCATTCAAGACAAGATTCTGTATTCCACCACCAGGAATTTCAACATCAATATTCTGTCGTCGAGTATCTGCTGGGTGATAACACAAAGGTACAGGTAGATCTGAAAACTTTTCTTTATGTAACAGAAATAATTTATCCTGTAGTTCATCACGAACTATCTTTCTACTTGCAACTATTAAATCAGCGGGATTCCATAAATTTAGAAAATCACTCATAAAAGTCTCCGGAATTACTCCTCGCATTATTTCACATTGTACTCTGTCTGGTTGTAGTCTAATTAATCTTTTAAACTCCTTCAGCGGTTCATCAATAGCTCTATGGTCATCATTTATTTCCTCGTAATAATCTACGTTATTCTTCAGCCATTCATGTGGAGACTGTCCAATAAAAAGTGGTGGTTGACCATGATCACCGCACATTATTATAGCAGTATTTTTCGTCAATAGCCATTCAAGAAATGTTTTTAATATTTCTAACGACACCGTGCATATCTCGTCCCATATAATATATTTAGGTATATATTTCTCACCCATTCGCTCAGGAGTCCATGTGTCTCCACACCATCTAACGAAACTATGATATGTACACGATTTTACTCCTCGCTCTTTTATCTCTCTGGCTAATTTATGTGTCGGTGTCAAAACAATTATATCTGAATTATTATTCATGAATAATTTAATCACACGCGTTGTTTTACCTGAACCACCGCATCCGTTAAGATAAACAGTTTTATGTCTAGCCACAGGATCGTATACAGATGGTGCTGATGACTTTGATATTTTATTATTTTTGTGATATATTTCCTTAATTTCAACGTCGGCAGATTCAGAATAGCTAAGTATATTTTCCTGTTTTATTCTCCATGATCCCCATTCACCATTACCAAGTAGCGGTTTTAATAAATCTGTATATTTTTTATTTATATAAAACGAATCCGTTGCGACTCTGACAGCATCACGAGGAAATCTATTTATCATAGACATTAGATTTATAGAAACATATGCCAACATAGATGATCTTAAATGAGTAAATTGTGGTGAGTCACCATCAAGATAACTCACAATTGTACCTAGTTTGGTTCCGTCTGACAAATAAGCATTACTCCGATTTATAAATGTGTTTTTTCTGTTGTATCAGCAATTATAAAATCGAGTTCAGCATCGTCCATAATTAATCTTGTACAGTGTCTTTTATGATCATAGGCTCCTCCTTGAGTAAATTTACCAATTATCTTTCTACCAAGATCTTTTGCAAGTTTCTCATCATGCTCATCTCTGCATTTACGTATATTATTAGTGATTTTAATAATATCATCTTCATTAAGATTAGGAAATTCTTTCCTGGCATCATTAATATTAAATCTATTTGGTTCTGGTAACCAAACTTGTTTCTGTGGACTATACGATATAATCGCCTCACTCACCTTCAATAATGTCAAAATTCCAACATCAAACATATATCGCAATAGTACTATTGGAACCCAACATTTTTCTGAAAAATGTCTTCCAAACCAAGTATAAGTAATCGGATGGAGATTTTCTGCAAACTCGAATGATTCTGCATGAGCAAATCCGGTTAAGTCAAAATCTGGTAAATGTCCGTTTATCGCGACCCTGGTCATCTCGTGTGATGGATGTCCGAATCTCTTAAAGTATTCAGAACATTCTCCGTATCCAAGAAAACTTCCAGGATAACACGCTACCATATCAACAGATATAACGTCATATACTTATATTTAGTATTCCATAATCCTCCGTGTCCATATTCTACGCAGCTTTTATGAATGTCTTCAAGAAATTCCGATCGTGTTGGTTTCCATAAATTTTTCTCCTGAGCGAAATGAGCCGCTACGGATGGAACTGTAAAACAATTATTTAATAATTGTCTAACTTTGACATCGTCTGAAGTATACTTCAGCGCAAGATTTTCCATTTCTACATTAAGAGATTCTATACGGTAAATATCACCATTAGGCCGTACAAATTGATCGTAATGATCATATTCTGAACTTTGAAATAACCAAACGGATACAGGGTCACTTTTACTGATATTTTTGATAAAATCAAATATATGACCATCATAAAATTTAACCGCTCTATCTCGTGGAAATATTGTTACTGCTGAGGTCCATGCGTGCGAATTACGATCAATAATATCTATTGGAGCTCCTCTTGATTCATATTTTGGTTTATATAAAATCTCTCCGGTTAACGTCTTTACCGTTATTGGGAATTTTAATTTCTTTTCTAGTTAAGCGACATCTTTGATAGACGCTCCGGTATCTTTAACTGATTCTGCCCAAGTATTTATTTTTTTACGCCTTAAATCTGTTAAACCATTACCACGTATAGCGTTTATGAAATGTTCTGTAACTCGTTCAGCTACACAGTTTATTCTTGACTCTGACAGTTTCATAGGCTTTAGATCCCCGACGTCAGGTTTATTATTAAGCGGGTATATTGCATATACAACTGCAGTAACTGGGTAGCCCCGTTTTTAATATACCTTATCAATACCAGTCAGTATTCCGGGTTTAGATTTATTATTTAAGAGAACAATATTATTTCCTGACTGCACACGGACTGGATCGCGCTTATCACGAATAATCCAAATATCTTCTTCTGTATTTATAATAAATTTTATTAAAATAAAATATTTTTGATCATCAAGGTGATTAATAATTACTTTTCCTCGTTCATCATTCATCATATTAGTAACATTTCCAACTCTGAATGTTGACCATACATGAGCAGCGCCATCTTCACGAAATTCCTTTTTTGCTTCACGAATACGTTCGGTTATATCCTCATCCGTTAATGCCAGATCTTGCATCAAAGTACTAAATTTATATTCTAATAGTCTGTCAAGATCGAATCTAGCATGGGAAGGTTCAATAACGGATAATTCGTTCATATAATTAAGACAAGTATTTAAATTAAAATTTTAGTATATATAATGATTGAAACAAAAAACAAATGTGCTTGGCTCAGAATTGGATATACTTCTCTTTCTAATAAACCGTGCGTGAACAAATACTGCGGAAATCATGCACAAAGTTTCAAAAATGGAAGTACAGGACCAATACCATGTATTCAGTGTGGTGTTGGAGTGAGGGGAAAAACTCCATTGTGTCTAAAATGTGGCGGAAAAAAAATACAGGGAATTAAAACGATATTATGACAAAAAAAAAATAATACTTTGACGTCAGGTAAATCTCCTATACAAACCGTAGAAGATTATCTGACCAGATTTCAGAATAATGATTTAAACAAATAATATTATATATAATGAATCAGACAAATCAGACTTATGATGAAATGATCGACAATGATATTATAAGAGAATTAAGAAAAGAAGCATTTCGTAATAAATACGAATTTGTGAAACATCCAGTATATACAAATTATGAATCATCCCGAGATGGTATGATCAGACACTGCAGATTAAAGAAACCAGTAGGTACTGTTGAAAATAAAGGTTATTTTAGATTTAATGTTGCTAAAGGAAAAAAATACTTATCAAGTAGATTCGTATTTGAATGTTTTCATGGAGTAGTTGAAAATGGACTTGTAGTTGATCACATTGATCGAAATCCCAAAAATAATCGGTTATCTAACCTGCAAGCTATTACACCTTGTCAGAATTCTGCACGTGGAAATACTGGAAAATGCAAAAAGTTTACAAGAAGATCTATTAAATCCATAAATACAGAAACAGTACAAGAAATAACTTTTCCATCAATATATGCGGCTGCAAAACATTTTAGCATACATCCACAATCAGTACGTGATGTCGCAAATAATATTACTAGATCAGCATATTCATTCAAATACGATCAGTGGGTAATATTTGAATATATTATCTAACTCTGTCTTCTTAATAAATAAATTGTATATAGTTCGACTCTATATTTTACCATGGGTATCTTCACCGTCGCTGCTCTCAGTGTCACTCTCATTTTTGACAGAATCAAATAACATAATTTTTCTTAATTGCATTACACGATTATCTACAATCTTCTTTTTCTCGTATTCACGAGATAGTTCGGATCTAATATTTTCGATCGAACGTGCAAGAGGCGCAAATAACTTTACCTGCTTTTCATTTACCACCGCCAAGGATTCTAACATAGACTGATAAATTGATTTTACAAATTTATAATTGGATGGTAATGTGTATTTATTGTCAATTTTTCTTTGTTTTAATATTTCATAATCACATAATATTTTTCAGGATCGAGATTATCAGATAGATTTATTCCGTTATGTTTTAATTTTTTAATAGCAGAAATAATATCATTAATGTTTTCTTTGGTTCATTATATAATAATTATTTCTTTAAAATAAAAAATAATATCAGTATCTGAATAATTATTTAAAAAAATGTAGTCCCCATAACCCCATGTGAACCTCTAAGTTGCCATATGACATCTTAGCAGGATCAGAAGGTCAGGGGACTGTTTTTTGAGGATGATTATATACAGATGATTATATACAGATGGTGATGATTATATACAGATGATTATATACAGATGGTGATGATTATATACAGATGATTATATACAAATGATGATGACGGGGGAATCTTGTCTACGTCCAACAGATTTTATACAACTCTCCCCCCATATAAACCCCGGGGAGTGCAAAATTGCACCCACCACGTGGTTACATGGTGGGAAAGTTGTATTATTTTTCTGTTGGGTTTCGTACCCCCCAATTAAATAGCATCAGTCGCCAAATGCAAGGTAAAATACCTTTAGTATTTTTGGAGACTCGAACACACGAGAGTCTGCACAACTTCGATCTACGTCCAACCGTCTTACCACTTCGGCCATCGCTCTCTTATCAATAATATAGTTAAATTTAAGTATATATATATATATATATAATATTTGCTCTATCTCACAGAACTTGTATTACTAATAGAAATGTAGAACTGTACTTCAGTTTTTCAAAATTCATAAAATAATTACACGTATAAGTTATAGTTCGTTAAGGTAACAGACAGACGGACTAATACGCTATACACGTATATACAACTGGGTTTGTACAGGTAACGACGTAGTAGTAAGGGAAATAATCGTTCAATTTACTCCGCAGAGAGAGATAGCCGAGTTATCTCGCTTTATTATATATACAATTACTTTAATCATAGAAATTGATTATTATTCATGTATTTACTAATCAGCCCCTGATTATTTAATCAGACGTTCTATGAGCGTATATACAAATTAATATTAAGAGATTCTTGTCTTAGATCCAATATGTTTCCTGCCTGGTCGGTGAGTTTGAAATTTATTCTTGTCAGAAATGGATTATGAACTCGCAGGTACACGGGATTAATTGGCTCAGATACAATTAACCACCCGGGCGGATCTTTAGGACTAAATGAATATAGTATATACCCCTGTTGTGCCTGGTTAGATTTTAAAAGATCTGCCTGATAACTGTCATCAATTACGTCACATACCAGATTGGCCGCGATCGTAGATTTTATATTAACAATACCAGGTGAGATATGGCGACCTCCACCATGTGGATCATTATTATGTCTTAGAATAGTTGGTGTAGGTATTAATTTTTTCCATGAATCACATATTCTTTTAAAGTGTTCTTCAATAAGATCATTTAATGATTTCTTCATTTCAGCGTTATTTAAATCTGGTATAACAAATGTTTGTAAATCTTTTTCTGTTATTTTATAATGATCAAGAAATACTTGTTTAGATTCTGGATTTGTGTAACGATTTCCATCGAATTTAGTCGCAGTGTTTATAATACTTCGATTGACGATGTATAAATCGAACAAGATACCATTTAAATGTTTTATTGACTCAATTATTTGTTGCTTTACACTTTCATTATAATGTTGTGATAATGAAATAAGTAAATTTCTTAAATCATTAAACGTTTTATCGTATTCAGGTTTAAGAGTATCTAAAAAATGTTTAATAAATCTTACATCAACAGTATAGTAACTAATCTTCGTCCTGGTGTCTGTGTTAACAATAAATAATGCTTTATTCAACTTGGGGATTCTTTTACCGTCAAAATCGGTAAAGTAATATCTATCTTCGTTTGGAAATCCAAATCTTGTATTACTCCATGGTTGTTTTCCTCGATATTCTGGATCTTTAATGAATTTTTCTTCACTCATTTTAAATTCTTCTATTTTTGGTTCTGAAACTCCATTATAAACAGGTGGAACATCAGGCCATCCTAATACTGATCTAATCGAACTTTGATAAATATCTACAGAATAATCAGGGGAATTTATTTCAATAACCGCAGATAGTGTTGGTTCGTAGACAGTAATTGCTATTTTTGATTCTTTTCCTGTAATAGATTTAATTCTGCGCTGAAACTCATCATTAATCTGTTCTATTTGATAACTACCCGTTGGAATACTAACTACTTGCCAATCAGGAGTTCCATCAGGCTTATTCTTATTAGCGAATACTAATGAATTATTTGGCTGTAGTCCACCAAATGATTTTGATCTAATATTGGGCCAGCTATAATAAACTCGCATTTGCGCTAATGCTATTTCTTTTGCAGGAATTGATGTTGGAAAATTGACACTAAACTCAGGATTGGTCGAACTTAACGATATCATAGTAGTTTTTGACGGAGTTGTATTAGTAACGATCTGCTGAAGTAACTCCCTGTCTGTCATTATTATTATTGTTGTTATTTAATCCGTTAAAATCATTAGCGATCACCTTAAAAGCGTCATCATAGGTTTTCATCATCATAGCAAATTCAGTATCGGATATTTCACCATCACTAACACACGAAGAAATATACAAAGATAATTTAGAACATGCATCTGCAACTGTATGTAATTTAATCATATAATCGTGTAATTCAGCATTTGTACAGGTATCTATCTTTTTGGTTATAATACCGAGAACTCCAGCAATAGTCGTTGATGCTGAAACAATAATGGTTATAACAGTAGGTGCTGTCATCGTCAACATTGATAATAATAATCCTGTTCCAGTAATAACAGCAGAAACCGAATAAACAACTACATCGATGACAATTATACGTCTTTTGTATTTTTTTATTTTCGTGTTATAATAGTCGATAAAATTATTTAGTTTAGTCAGACGCTCACATACCTGATTGCATCTGTAACGTTGAACGTCGATGCGAGACTGAGGTTGATCCATTATACTAACAACGTCATTTAATTAAGTTTCAGCTACGAATTCTAGGCACCACCAGTAACGTCTCGTAGGCATTTCCGTTGATATCAGCGTAAAGATTTCTTTGATGTTCTTGGTTAGCATCACCAATAGAGGATTACGATATTCATTCTGTGATAATGAAGTTGCCGCAGTAATTTCCGAACCGTATATAGATAACCTGTATAACCCAGTTACTTCTGCGGTATGTTCGAGTGTATTATTTTGTGGTGTCCATGTTGATGATCCTGATGCTACTGTATATACGATATTTTTAATTTGTCCGTGTGGAATTTTAATTAGATTAGTTTTTTGAACAGTATTAGGTATTCCACTGACAATATCATTGAGTTTCGTGTTAACGTCGGAGAGTTTTATGTCAACGGTTGGTGGATCACCAAAAAATTCTTTAATGGTTTTGTTTACATTTCTACGAAAATTTAAAAAAGTTTGTACGTGATTAATATAATCAGTTCTAAATGCAGCAATTCCATCATTAATTGTCGTTAACGAAGTCGTTATTGGAATTTCCTTATCATCGACGTATTTTTTCGTTGCAGCATCAAAATCATATTCTGGTGTTCTAAGATTGTTAATACCATTATTATTCATATTAAGAAATGCACGCATTATACCGCCGTTGGCCAATACGTACTTAGATTCTTGATCGTCGACATATTTCTTTGTTGCGGCGTCTGTATCTGCGGTTGGGTTTCCAAGACCTGTAATTTTATTTTGATTCATAATAATGCTACCTGTAAATGAATCACCAACTTTCTTAATATAATCGTTGACTGACGTACCGGAATCTTGTATTTTACCCTGATCAGTAAAAGTAACTATATTATTAACAACAGCATTAGGAACTCGTATAAGTACATCTGGCAGTTGTATATTACTAGTTTTTAATCGTCCTTCTTTATCCTGAAAAACAACTACTTCGTTTTGATCCACACTGGTTATGTTTAATAAATCATCAATCTCATTTCTGAGCTGATCGAGAGTTGCGTATTTAGATAAATCAACTTGCTGATGACCTTTACCACAAGAAGATCTTCCATAAATATCTACCATTATATTTACTAATATCTGTTTAAATGTGACGTCGTAGTATATTCATGTACAACTTTGTGAGGTGGTTTTGTTGATTTTGATATAGCATCAAGTACGTTAAGTACTTCTCGACCACATATTGGTGGATCGGTTAATGTTTGTGTAGGTAACGTTGAATACCATATTGGAATACTTTGATAGCCGCTAATATACTTTAAGAATTCTTTTGGTGGAGCTAGTCCATATGAATCAAAATAAATAATTCCACGTGGATCAATTGCATATCCGACCCAATGCGTGCCTGGACCAGAATTTTTATCGAGATTAATAATACCTGTTTCAATATTGTTTGGTTGTTTTGGTAATTGATCGCGCATGAAAACTCCTCTAAAATTTTTTATTTTTAATTTTTAGCAGCATCTAGTAAATCAAAATTGGACATAGGAGATATCAGTAAACTGTCCCTGGTAATCTTAGGCCTTTTCCGTACCAGTGTGGGGTCCCTGGTAATCTTAGACCCCTTCCCTTTTTTTTGATTCCCTGTCCGGTTGCTTTCTTTAATGCCATTCCAGCAGCAGTTCCAACAGCGCCTAATGCAGCTGCTTTTGCAACAGCTGGGGTTGCAGCGGCTATTAATGCTGGTATAGCAGCAAGAAGTGGAAATATACCACCCGTCTTAATGATATCTTTAATGGCACCCGCAGAAAGATTAAGTTTTATACCTTTATTTGATTTTTTGGATTCATTGAAATGCCCGAGCTGACGTTCTGTAAGAGATAATTTATTTGAACCGCTCATCTGATCTTTCTTTAGCGATATTTTTAATCCACAGTTATTTTTTGATGCTGATTGTATCCTTTTAATCTGACCAGGAGTCAGACTAACATTAACGTGATTATACGACATTATAATATTCATAAACAATCTAATTACATGTTTTCTACTGGAGCATCAACGACTCTCATTCGTCCACCAGCACCTTCAAGTAACATCGATTTATCGCTGAGTATGACAGCAATTGCTCTGTAATTGGCAATAGCTCCTATTGTCACACGAGCTCGAAAGTGTATATCAACTACTGACTGTCTGTATAAATCCAAATGTTCCAGCGAAAAGTAATAAATTGGATATAGGGTTGTAAAATCCAATTGTGATATTTGTAAACCAGTATCAATATTTTGATCACGACCCATGAACGTCATTAGACGATGATATGCACGTGCTACATGATTTTGATTGAAATTCAATAAAATATCCTCAGATGGTTCTTGATGTCCATTTATTCTTAAAGAAACTTCAGAAACACCAAGATTATCAAATATCATAATACTACGTGTTTGATCATTCACCCGTGTAACATCTTGAAATGCAATAAATATATGTCGTGGCGCAGAAACACCTTGCTGAGAAGCTATTTGCCATGTAAATAAACCATTAATATTACTCTGGATAGCATCTGTGGTCATTGTTAACCACGATAATGCTGATTTACCACCTTGACTCATAAAAGCAAGTAACCGATCTTCTTCAGATACTGTTGGAGTCATCACCGGCATCCACAATGAAAGTTTTGTCAGAATTACTCTACCAGCATCACCAGCGGATCGCCATAATGCATCGTTGTCGGTTGCTTTTCGTACAACTGTATGCTTAGCTCCGAAAATGACTTTTCTGACATTTCTACAAAATCCAAATATATGTGACAGTGGAATGGCACATGAAAATGCTCTTCTTTCACCACGCAACATTGCTCGACGTGATCTAAATCCTAAGTTAAAATCTGGATCTACATTAATAATCATACTTTGTACATCCACATCGGCGTTTCTAGCAAAATTTCTTGGTCGTCCTATTTCATATTGTCGATACTCTGGAGAATCAGTTGTATCCTTTGCAAACATCATTGACGGACCAGCCGATCTTGAATAATCATCGCTGTATCTTGCAAGGCCTAATATCGTTGTAGCAACATCAACGTTCTTCTGAATTGATTCAATATTTTTACCATCAATCATGTACGTAGCGCTATCAAATAACGCCATAATACCATTATTAACAAAACCGACACTAACATCGTCTCCATATGCTACTGGTGCTGCAGGAGCTGCGTTATTTAAAATTTCACCTTCTACTTCAATAAAAGCCTCAGCGGGTAAGAAATACCTACTTGTATCCTGAACCTGTAGTTCAATTCGTCCACGCTGATCTGGAATTCGAGCATCATAAGAATAATATTGATAATCACGCACAGACTCATCTTTAAGTACTGGTGCGTCCATGTCAAATGCGGGATCAGATATACGCTTGAACATCTTTATTATAATTATTATCGTCTAAAACGAAGACCACTTCGGGAAGTGAGACCACTTCCTGCTATCAGACTAGCTGTTATATTTTTTTTCTTTTTCTGACATTGGTACATCAGCCAACTCTGATAGCTTTTGATTAGCAACTTGATTTATTATTTTACTGACATTTGCAGGCATTACTTCAGTACTAGGTAATTTTACTGGTTGAGGTTTTCGTCGTATTAATCGTGCTAGTCTATCTTTAATCGCTGAAAATGCTTTACTAGCAACATTACCAACAGCACCAATACCTTTTGGAATAATCTTATTGATTTCAGAATATTTTAATCCTAATTCACCTAACTTGTATACAATGTTTCCTAATTCATCAGTATAAGACATAAATAATGTGGGGTATATACTCTTCTCCCCCCTTCCCATTTCATCTATATTTTTTTTAATGAATTCAGCACGGCCAATTAATTTTTGAATTTTGATCTCCCTATCTGAATCTTCTTCTGATTTCTTCTCCATTTCTAACATAGACGGTGATAATAATAATTGTGAATCCTGTTTTTGTGGTGGAGGAGGTGATGATGGAGATGATTGTTGTTCTTCGAGAATTTTCTGTGAGGCTGGCGACCAATATTTTGATCCTTTTCTTTTTTGTATTCTTTTTGCTGCTTCCTCTGGTGTTGGTTGTAATGGCGGTGGTAATGATAATGATGGTTGTTGTGGTAGTGGTGGTGGTAATTCCAATGTTTCAGGGGGAGGAGAAGAAAGAGCACGTTGTTTTATTCTTGTACTTTTTCGTTTTGGTATTTCTGCTTCTCCCTGTTTTGCTTCTTTTTCTTGTTCTTTCTGTTGTCTTGCTTCTTCTTTTGCTTTTCTTTTTTCTTCTTTTTCTTGTTCTTTCTGTTGTCTTGCTTCTTCTTTTGCTTTTCTTTTTTCTTCTTTTTCTTGTTTTCTCTGTTCTATAAATTGTTTTACTTCTTCCTCTTTTGCTCTTTTTCTTTCTTCCCTCTCTTGTCTTCTCTGGTCTCCACGTTCTCTTGCTTCTGCCTTTTCTAATTCGAAATAATAATCATGATGATCAATATAATTTTTATATAATGGATCACTAATTTTAATTTGTTCAACATCCATACGTATGCGATATAATAATTTTCGCCACTGTTCACGAGATCTAATATATTTAGCGTAGTCAGATTTCATTAATTTATCTCTTCGACCGAAAGTTTTCACAGCAAACTCAGCTAATTGTTTTGGATTTTTAATTTCTTTAATTTTTATAATAGTATCTTCATTAAATTTATCTATTAATTCAGTATTACTTATTGTAAGAATCTTTTGTTTAGGGGCTGATGCTTCAGCAACTACAGGTATTGGTTGTATTGGTTGAGCAGCATCACTTTTAATGTTGATACCATTGAGATACCTAGCTATAGATGAAAATGTTAAGGCGGTTTTATTTCAGTATAAAGATGGACAAAATCTCGCATATGATATATGTAAATACACAAGATTTTTATTCGGGTAGGTTTACATTTACAAATTTAAAATCTCTTACATTTTGTTTAAATTAAGTTGCAGCGACTGCATAAAAAAACAGGTAATATATTCAAAAAACTAGATTTAAAACAGCACGGTTTATGAAGCACTCGAGCACTTTTAGCAGTGTAAACTTTAATATGCCTGCATCACCATTTATCTGCCTGAATCAATTAAGAAACCCTGCAAATTGTTGAAAATAAAACACCTGCTTTAAGCCTAAAGACCATTTATTGCTTTAAATGACAAAATTAAGTGTTTATGGCATATTTAATATGATCCCAAAAGTATTTTCGAATCGTACATGGGCTAAAATTTATTAAAACCAAACTTGGAGATAATAATAATAATAATAATAATAATAATAATAATAATAATGAGGACTTTGTATAGCGCCTAATCTTTAGAAACTCTAACTGCTTTACAACATTTGACAACACTTAAAAAAACATATACAATGATATGATTTAAAAAATAAAAACAAACACCACGAAATTAGAAACAGAAAACATGCTGTAAATATTTAAGGTAAGGATACATTATTAGGTCTTTAAGTCTGTTCTTGCAGTTGAAATAGGTGAGTTTTAAGAGCGCTCTTGAATGAGATCACTGTGTCTTTGTGTTTAAGTGCAGTGGGCAATTCGTTGCACGTTGCTGGGCCCTGGTATGCAAAAGAGCGTTGTCCATATGATTTCATCTTCATAGTGGGAATGATGAAAATACGAGTGTCAGAAGAGGAGCGTAAGCATCTTGCAGGTGTGTACACATGGGTGAGGTCAGATAGGTATGTTGGACTGGAGCCCGTCAGTGAAACGTAGCAGAGAACAAATTTTTGTGTTTAATTCTGGATCGTATGGATAGCCAGTGTAGGGTAGAGAGCAGGGGAGAGGCGTGCTCTGATCGTGGTACTCTAAGGATGATTCGAGCAGCTGTATTTTGAACTTTTTGAAGTTTCTGAAGGAGATATTGAGACGAACCAGACAGAATTGAGTTACAATAGTCCAGTCTTGAAAGTACTAAGGAACACACAAGTGTTTTAGTGGCATCAACTGAAAGATACTTCCGAATGGAGCTGATGCGTCTCAGCTCAAGATATGCAGCCTTGCATATGTTCATGACATGTTGATGCAATGAGAGAGTACTGTCAAGAGTAACACCGATACGGCCTTACTATGGTTCAAGTTTTTCAGCCCCTGTAGGAACCTTATGTTTTAGACAAATGACGATTCAGACAAGTGGTCTGTTCACCCTGCCTGCTGCTCTACGCCTTGGATGGTAGCTTCAACTTCAGTTGGATGGCTAGATTTGTATATTTGGGTGTCATCAGCATACAATTGGTGAGACACTGGATGATGATCTATGACACTTGAGAGTGGCTGAGTGTATAAAATGAAGACAACAGGTCCAAGAACAGACCCCTGTGGAACACCACAGCATAGATCAACTGGGCTGGAGTGTTTTCCATTTGCGGACACAATCTGTGTCCTGTTGACCAAGTAGGACTTGAACCATAGTAAGGCCGTATCATGAATGCCAAATACATGCTGGAGACGGTGAAGTAATATATCATGGTCTATAGTGTCAAATGATGCAGACAAGTCAAGGAGAGTGAGGACTGTAATCTTTCCGCTATCCAAAGCAGAGAGAAGGTCATTGACTACTTTCAGAAGAGTAGTTTCAGTACTGTGGCAAGGGCGATATGCAGACTGTACATTGCTAAAAAAGACTGTTTGAATTCAGATGAGATACAAGTTGGGATAGAACAACTTTTTCTAAGATTTTTGACATGAATGAGAGATTAGAAACTGGGCGGTAGTTCTTTAAATCATTATGGTCGAGTGTTGGTTTCTTCAGCAGAGGCTTTACAATGGCAGTTTTGTAAAATGATAGGAATTCCCCAGATGAGAGAGAGGTATTATTAACATCAGTTAGTGAAGTCAATATTGGATCCAAGCACTCTAGCAGCAGTGACGTCGGAATCGGATCAAGTTCACACGACTTTTGTGCACTCTTCATCATGATTGTACGTACTAAATCCATAGAGACAGGTTCAAATGCTGCTAACGGTTGCCGCTGAAATTCTGTATCGCAACTGTATGGTGACGACGAGTCAACTGAAATTGTGTTGTCAAGTTTATCGCTGATGGTTTGTACTTTGTCACTGAAGAAATTTGCAAACAGGTCCAAAAGGTTGACTAGAGAGAAGGTAGCTGGAAGTGGTGTACATTTGTTCCTTGACATTAGCTTGCTAGTAATCTCAAATAGCTCTTTGCAGCTGGAACGTTCCGTGATTTTAGTACTGTAGTGGGCTGATTTCGCTGCATGGACTATGTTTGTGACATTCTTCTTAGAGGCATCATAGATCTGCTTATGAATAGTGAGTCTGGTGGAAAGCCAAAGCCTCTCAGCTTTACGGCGGTCTCTTTTAGCAGTGCGAAGCTGGTCCCTAACACTGCTATTCCACGGAGGACACTTCTGAATTGCTACTCTGCACTTGTTTGCTGGGGCATGTTTGTCAAGCAATGAACTTGGTTGCTGGGGCATGTTTGTCAAGCAATGAACGCAGGCAGTTATCAAGTTGTTCTGCTGTAGGAGGTAAGCTAGTTGTTAGGTTTGCTTGGATGTCATGCATTAGTTTGGTTCTATGGATGCAAGAGGCTTTTAGAGATAGGCCCAAAGAGTGAAAACCTTAAAAGGTACTTTGATGAGAAAACCGTGTTTTACAAGAGGAAGAGGGAAGAGATGAGGGTTAGCCGGGAAAGGAAACCACTGCATACTTCTGACAGAAAGGTTTAAAAGAACCTAAACTACTAGAACATTATTGTGCGCAGAATGAAACAGGAAAAATGGGTTTAAGTTTTACCAAAGTGAAATGATAGCTACAATAGCACCAAATGAGATATACATAGGCACGATTCCAGGGAAGGAAGAAAATAATTCAAAAGTATGGATCAATCATTTCGTTTACGTGACAATTGATACGTCCGGCACGCATACATTAATAATTAGCAAATCAGTCAGAATTTTTAAATGCAAAACAATCTTTAACTTGTTCAATTTTACCAAAGTATTATTTACATTCGTCCTGCACTTTTAGGTGATTCTGTCATTTGCAAACTGAAAGACTTCAATAAATTAATACAGAGGACACGTTTTACGAGCTATTGTTATCTTTTTAAGACAAGTGAGATAGCAAATACAAGTTCAAAAGATTTTAAAAACAAAATAGATGAACGGTAAATGTACTCAATAGTGAAGTTAAAGGGATATGATACATCTTTATCAGTTGGTAACAAGATGTAACATTACACCATTAAATCAACAGGTGCGCCTGGTGCGCTTCTCCCCTGCTGAGACAATGTGTGAAGGACAAAACTCCCGTTCGGAGACGAAGGAAGTATAATACACAAACGGCAGTATTAGGGCAGTGGGAACTATGAGGTTTCGAAAACCGTGCTTTAACAAATAGACGGATGTGAGGAGACAGCACTTAAGGGCATGAAAAAGTTAAAACGTTTAAGACATGACCATTTCTTTGACCAAAAAAAAAAAACAAGAAGGGAAAAGTACATCTAAATATATGTAAATAAGAATCTTTTCCACATCACAAAAATGATTAGGCGACAACACTGTAGGAAATTTCCACGTGTTATCTGTATCTATAGCTATGCATATTTAATTTGTATTTTTTTCTTAATAATTACATGCTATATACGTTTGTATATTGTACCTGACCATGTCCAAGATCAAGTTCACTATGTACCTGACCAGGGACAATTATTTTGTGAAGAACATTATATACAGTTAAAATTACCTTTATGATTGTGGATGAAATATTCAGATCATTATATTTGATGGTAAGCGTTTATTTGAATGTGAGTCTAGGACTTAGTTCTTCACTTGGAAATTTCTAAACCTAATGACAACTTTGAAAATTTTAGAGAGGATGCAGACCTATATACGGGTTCTAGTATTGTGTCTTTGCTTGTTATATAATTTTTCTACCTGAGAAATGATTCATTCTTGCTTTAAAATCTTGAGGCAGAATCAGTCTTATTGTTGTGCTCAAGTTTTCATATGGGAGGATTTATTTATTAACATTATTATTCACTGGAATTACAAAGTACTCAATAATATTTTTGGACTGGGACATTAATTTGGAACAATAGTGAATTCAGATAAAAACACTTTGATAATACTATTGTGAAAAATCAAAGACTATTAGCTGATAATCGCACTCCAGGTCATTGGCACATTAGCACATTCGAGAATACGGGCATATCAACGCATTGAATATTGTAATTTATTTGGAAAACTACTAAAATCAGTTGAACGTTAGACTTGAGATAGAACTTTTAGGACTATTTTAGATTGCATTCACAATATTGTAAGTTCTTTTTAAATGTTCACTTTTTATACTAATATCATAAATTATGTATTGAATGTTACAAAACATGCCGGTTTTCGCTCTTTTCTATTAGTTGGTTTAAGAAGATAGTTTTAATACTATCTTTTGTAACTTTTAGCACATGACTGTGTCGGTGTTGTGTGCAATGTGTGTCCATGTAAATTGTAATAATCATCTATAAACAAGATATGATATAGCCAATACAAAGGCATGGATTCCAGTATAAGATGTGAAGAGTGTAGATTGAGTAGGATTTATAAATAGGGTCTTATGAACATTAACACTGACATTAATAATGAACACATTTAGCAACTTGTTTTTGTTTCCCATTGGATAGGGTGGTCGTGTGGGTTCTTAAAACAATTAAATTATTTTTTAATGGATCGGTTGGTCAGGTGGGCTATTGCGAAATTACACGAAGTCAGTAGACGAAAATTGTGTTTTATGCCTGTATGTGTGTATATAAGTAAATAACTGAAAAATCAATTAATTTCTCTTTCGGATACCTATTTGTGATTCTTATTTCATATGTTCTTGTGTCAATATTAGTCTGCAGATATGTTTTATGTTGAGTTTAAATATAATTTGAGACGAGGCATTTGTTCGGTTTATTCACTGGTGTTACAAAGTCTTAATTAGACTGAAATATTGAGCTATTATTCAAAGACGTTCTGGACAACGTCATTGTGATATATCAAGATTGTTGGTAGACGAGTACATTCGAGGAAATGGAATTCACTTAGAACATTCGATTATTTAGAACTTGTGATAGAATGTTTGGAACTATTTTGGATTTAACTCATAATATTGTAAGTTCCATTTAAGTTATTTTCATGTTATAATTTTTATACTAAAATTATTTGCTACGTTTTACAAAACGTGATGTTTTGCTTCTTTCTGTTACTTAGCTAATGATCATAGAGTTGTAACATACGATAGCAATAAATGACATCACAGAATAGATGAAGAACAAAGTAATACAATAAATATTAAATTTTTTATTTAAATTTAAACTCAGAAAAGCTGACAGTCAGACGCAATGTAAAAAACTAAAGGATGGTCCATAGTCTTTCAAGCAAAGCAAGGAGTAATGGAAATCACATAAATGTTGAAGCAGTTTGTTCAGAATTACTGCCAAATAAATATAAGAAATAGACAATGAACTATGTATTTTTCTTCGATGAATTGTACTTTGTATATCAATTATTTTGGGAATAGTTCTTATACTGCACAGGCAAAATAAAATCCAGTACACCTTTTAGAGTGTAGATAAGATAACTATATAATATTTCGTGCAAAATAAATTTCTTTTCAGACTACTTCCTCAAAACATTAATTTTACATTTTAATTAAAAATTAACTAAACGTTAAAGAAATAATGACTTGTAAAATCTGTAAATTCTAAAGACCAAAGCTAATGGATGAAATGGAAAAACGAATTACACAAGGCAATAGCTGTAAAATGTGTCTACAATCCATGAGATTAAAACGGAATTATATTGGATAATATGAATCGAATAGACAGTGAATGAAAGATAATAAGAATAATAAGCGAATATGAAAAAACAACCCAGTAAATGGACGATCAATGCATTAGCATGAGGAAAGTCAATTTCACATTAGTTTTTAGGATAAAAGTAATGAACTTTAGCTACAGACGTAATAAAGGCTTTCTAGATAATAGAATGTCGGTAGCACCTTGACACCATTGGGAGACGCCACCAATATAGAAGCAGGATTTATTCCAACCGGAATAGGATCTAGTCACAATGCAATGCACTTTAATCCGAAAATGATATTACTCATTTGAGATCTCACGGCAACGGTATTTGGGTAAAAACAGAAATTAATATCGACTGTGCCTTTTCTCTGTAATTCCATTCCAAAGGAAAAATTGGTGAAGTCGCCTTACCGAATATAGTCCAAACAACATTTAACTACGTAGACATGTACTCTACTGAAACTCAGTTTCTAAAAAAGCCAATCAATAAACATTTTACCATATGACAAAGACTACACTCTGAGGAGTATTACTGGAGATTTGGGCAAAGTCAAGCAAAATCGGAAACGCAGTAGTTGGTTGTAGAAGTTTTTAATGCATTTGATAAAAATGGGAAAGACATAGTTAAATTTGTTTACGTGACTCTTGTTTTTTCTAGATGTGAAAACTGCGGCCTAAATGTAAAATACCTAAGCCAGTTTATGGTGAATTAATACCAACCAGCAATGGCATTGATATGAAACATTTTAATTTGATTTAGAGCACATTTTTAACATTTCACCAAATCATAACTGTAGATACTGCAAGAGGTATTAAAAATACATGATAGAGATATGGCTAGAGGAACATAAACCTGTTAAGCATGGTTGCGTGAAGATTACCCCTGCCGTTGTATTGGCTGATTACACACGCAGATATAACCATTGAGCAGGTACTAATGAATACTGGAGATAATTGACAGCTGATGAAGTTAATCATATGGCAGATATAAACGAACCAATGGTTTGACGTATTTCTCTCTACGATAAAGCAACGATCCCGCAGACGATGGAAAAACACCATTATAAGGGCCTGGTTCTATGTAATCTGCATCTTAGTCGAAATAGTTGGAAATAAAAACATGGAACAGTCTATTTCCACTGTTCAAGACACTGTTAAACTGTAATGCATTTATTCATTTAGACCAACCAGGCTACGATTCAGAAGAGTCCATTATGGCCAGGTGACACATTTTGTGTGAGACTTCACCGAGCTACAGATGTAGATATCATTAGTGATGCTGACCTCAACAAACTTTACTTATTCAAGTCATTGCTAGGATATCGTGCCTAGATAACATACATGTAAGAAATATATGGCAAATCATGCAACATAACAATTCTAGGATCAATACACTGAGTCTGTAACTTTTATGGATTTTGCAAGACCATGAGAAAAAATTTATAAGATAATAATAGTACAGATTCTGCATAAACACTTTATGTAATTTGCGTTACAATGAACACACAAAGGTGATTAGGCATTTCTCAGTTTTAATAAAAAGTGAACTCATCTTCTATATATCCAGAGAAGGGAACAGTTTTCAACATAGGGAATATTTTAAAACCTACTTACATTTACCAGTAAAGGAACGATTTTATTTTTGCACATAGTAAGCGAATACTGTGCGAAGAGTTTGAACAATCTCTACAGTATTGACATTTCAGATCGTGCCTAAGTGTATTACAGAGTCGTAATTTACATATTACATTTACCTCTCCATTTAGTTCTGGGAAAAACAAGATCTTTACATCGTTGTTTGTATATAACTAAAAGAGGTTTTCATCACGCAACATTCACATTAACCCAGTCTTCTCTTTATTCGTACCAAAACAGTAGATACTTTAAATTTATTTGCAAAAGACCCAATATCTGACACATAATTCTATATTAGTTCTATTGTAATGATAACTATTTGGAATAGATCTTTTGTAGGCAGTTTGACGAAACGATTTAGTCTAGTCTTCAATCTACAAGGTGCCTTTGCTGCTTGTGTTATTAGCGTTTTTGGACACATATATCATGGGTTTTTCAAAAAGAATGCACATCCAATATATTTCTATTAAAATGCTGTTTCTATCAGGTAGTCACGAAAATACCAACTTTTATATCTTCTCAGATATGCCTGATTTTGAGAATAAATCTTCTTCTCCAAATTCATCTTTAGTTTCTACTTGTTTCAGTTCTATTTACGTTTTATTTAGAATTATTTTAAGTTCCATAGCAGTTTCAGCAAAGGCAACCAAGTCATCTGCATACAACAATGCATGAAACTTAGCAACGGTAATGCTGCATAGTTATGCTGGTCGGAAATGTGTTTTCTTAAAATCATTAAGAAATAACGGAAATAAAAAGATGATAAGATACAATCTTGCATTAACCCGGCCGGCAGTTAAATGTTTCTGAGGAGCCATTTGGCGTTTTCACACACACTTTGACATTTGCATACATGGTTTTCAATGTCGCACGAATTTTGATGAAAAATATATTAATTTACTAATTTATGATAAAGTCAGCTCTGACTAATACGGTCAAATATTATTTAATAATCAACATAAAGAGTGTGAAACCTAGTAGTTCTCCCCGAAATTTAAATATGAATGTGCTTAGGGTAAATGAATTATCTCCAGTGGAATAACCGATTCTAAAACCAGCATCTTCTTCATCTAGAATATCATTACTGTCGTATATAATACAGTCAGATTATTGGATGTGTAGATTATATCCAACGATAATAAATGTGTGCCTTGGATACAAAACTCTCTAATTCGCTGATTCTTGTTCAGTAATGATAAACAAGTCTTCTTTTCCGTGTATTGATTAGAAATCAGCTGACATATATACCACACCATGCATCGGGACTTCCTGAAGGGTTTATAATTAAGGGGATAATTTCCACAAACAATATTTTGTCTTAATTTTGTGTCGGTGTTTGTTACCTCTGTGCAGTTATTAGCCTTTGGTTCCATGTCGGACATGGATACGTTCAGACCCACCAAAATGGTTGACTCTTGGATACCCGATCGATCCGTGCAGGGGAACTCCGCCTTAGGATGCGAGAAAAGCAGCTGAACATTAAAAGCAAACCCGCCATATCGATTGGAAATTGTCTGTGAGTA
>JAECUM010069517.1:0-14234 GCA_016617855.1 Megalonaias nervosa
TTTTTTATTACACGGAACATGTGTTGAAAATTTGAGAACAAAATATTTCATGCCAAATACTGCCAAAATCTTAGGAAATCTGTTGTATAACCTTGTGCTCAAATTGAAAAAAGCCTGAGCTCCACCATCTGTAGGAGTAGAAATGAATCATTACGTAATGACACGATGTGCTCGTCTTGTATAAGTCAAGCGTGCTAACCATTGACACTTGAATAGCTGTTTCTTTATTATAAAGACAAATACGTATAACGTAATTCATTAGAACGTTGCTATTATCAGTCAAAATTTGTATATAATGTCGACTATCAATGGAGAATGCGTTCTTATTATATTGGCAATTTGTTTGTGGGTATGGGAGGTAATAAACCCCCAACGGTTTTACATAAAATATTGACCATATGAATTGGAATGGAGCATAGATCATTTTTGTAAATTCGTCTGTTCTCAGCCAGAGTCATTAAAGTTGTATAAATGCATTGTCAGGTCTCAGTTACGAGACTTCGAATAGTCTACGGGTTATTTGATCAGGAGATTCCAAGCTTTAAATTCAAATATGGAAATTATTCGATAGAATCTCTAGTATTTGTGTACAAAATGTCAGACTCAGTGAATTTAATGAATTAGAAATAAAGAATATTGATAACAAAGATGAAAAATATGATTTTGATGATGCTATAAATATAACGATAGAAAACGATGCTTAATTTCTTAACTCTGTAATTACCAATTCCAAACTTATGATCTGTATTTAAGGTCGTAAAAATAACAAAACTGCACCATACGATAATGTATTAAAATGAACACATTATATGTACTTGTGATATGCTGATTCCTATGAATGTCTCTTTTCTTAGTATAATAATTAAACACCAGTTTGATTTCAGGCACACGGCTTGAAAGAATAATTAGACCAATATATTGTTATACGGGGAAAGGTTAACCAAGTTTGCTCTGTAATTTTATATTGATGAGGACTTGAACTCTTTTATTGAACCATTTAAAAAGAGACTTCAAAACATACAGATCTTTTTCACAAATTTCTTAAGAAAAACCTTCATGATCTTCTTGAAATTGTAAAAATAAAATAACTTCCAGCATGAAACTATTTTGTTCCTTTATTGATTCTAGTACTTTGGACGGTATATGGAGGACAGAGGTATGATTGATAATATTAAACGACAATGTCAATTAGAAAATCTTAAGAATAATACATGACATGTATTAGTGGAGCAGCAGGGAGGGTGAACAGACCACTTGCTTGGATTGTTATTTATTAAAACAAAATTATGGTCTCAATAGTCAACTACACTCTAAACATAACCAATAGGTTACTTTTTGTCGTTATTTAGAGAATGTGTTTATCTTTTAGGCAAACCTACTTTTGGTCGCATCCTCCCTGCTGCTGTAATTAAATAACTATTATATCAATAATGATCAGTGAACCATGCTCAGCTAGACTAGCTCGAGAGCGACTAGAAGCAATCAAGAAATATCTACCCGTGAGAGATTCTGTTAAACAAAAACTGCAAGCGCGTCAAGAAGCTAAGGAAGGATTTGCAGAAAGTGCAGAAGAATTATTTAAACCTATTACAGCGACTACTAAAGGTATTTTTCCCGTACTGGAGAAAACGCTGGAGTAACCGAAACAAATAGCGGAGCAAGCTGAGAAAACGGAAAATATTTTCAAAGACCTTCCAGGTAAAATAGTTGATATTCAATCACAAGAAATACTTAGGGATATTGGCGGGCTTTATTCTGAAGAACCACAACCTGAATTTCAACTTCCTCAGCCAAAAGTAAGACAATCAGTAACAGGAAAATTTCGTGATGACGCGGTTACACTTATCAGGGGAAATGCAGAAAATGCGATTAATGTTGCACTATATTTTGATAGAAAAAAATGATTATTTAAAACCTGATGTAGCAATAGCAAATAAAGACTGTATTCAAACGATATTTAAGATTTATGCTAATGTACCAGCAGGTGCTCAAGTTCCTGAGAATCATCCTGAATTTGTATTAATTAATCAATCAATCCGTGCAGAAGAATTTCGACGTAGAGAAGAATTAAATCGGATAGAACAAGCTTTAGAAATGAAACAACAAAAACTACCACCGGAAACAAGTAAGAATGATAAATCAAAGAAAAAACAACCTCCTCCTTCTCCGGAACCACAACAGAAAAGAGCATCAGTCCATTATCTGAGGTAGAAGAATTCTATGATATCTCTGATATAACTGGAAGTGTCATTGGTACAGGTACCAGGGGAGGTGGTCTTACTACTCCATGTCCTGGTAACATCCTTGCCGACGTGGACAGATTCGAAATCCTCATTGGAGGAAAACGAGCCGGCAATTATTCCCCAGGAATCATCAATGAGATAACATCGATTTGTCAGCGATTATTTACAGTTGGTATCATGGACAATAATGTTTACTGGGCTCTCATCGATGAAATTATCGACTATTACCACAGTGATTAAACAGTTAAATACAATAACTATAATAAAATGATTATACATAATTCTCAACGTGGACCGACCATGGTCAGGGTGATAAATTCTAGATTACCAATCAATAGCGCGTACTACGGAGATGGACTTGGTGATATCGTTCAGGGTTTATTTGCAAGGTTAGCTCCGAAGGTAATACCAATTGCAAACAATTAGGTATGAAAGCTATCAACGTTGTTCGTGAAAAAAGGTATTGGTGCTGCCGGCGACTTTACCGCGAAAGCATTCTCGGCAATCCGGGATAGACTAGCACGATTGATACGACGAATACCTCAGCCAGTAAAATTACCCAGTACTGAAGTGATGCCTGCAAATACTAGTAAAATAATTAATCAAGCTGCAAATCAAAAACTAGCAGAGTTAGCTGCGAGCACTAGCGCGGATGACAGTGAAAGAAATACAGTAGCAAGCCTAATAGCGGGAAGCGGTCTTCGTGTTAAACTGAAACGATAATAATAAAGATGTTTAAACGTGTATCTAATCCCGCATTCGACATGGACGCACCAGTTCTCAAAGATGAGTCTGTGCGTGATTATCAGTATTATTCTTATGAAGTAAATAAACCAGAACAACGTGGACGAATTGAACTACAAGTTCACGATACAAGTAGATATTTCTTGCCCTGCGAGGCATTTCTTGAGATTGAGGGCGAAATTTTAAAAGACGATGAGACAAATTACGCTGACGGTTTTAGAATCGGTTTTGTTAATAACGGTATTATGGCGTTGTTTGACAGTGCTACATATTTGATCGACGGTGCAAATATTGAATCAATCTAGAAAGATGTTGATGTTGCCACGACGATAATTGGCCTTGCACAATACAGCGACGATTATTCGAAATCAGCTGGTCCGTCAATGATGTTTTATAAAGACACGTCTAACGACCCTGACGACAGACAATATCTTTTAGTGCAGTTAACCCGTGATAGCTCTGCTGATCCACAACCAGCTGGAATTATAGCTCGACTGGCGCTGCATTTTCAACGCTGCAGAGTATTAATCGCGATTACAACATAGGGTTTAATGTACGTAAATCAATGTTGCGAAGTGGCAATAGAAGTTTTTCATGTGCGATTCCGCTTTCGCATATATTTGGATTTTGCAGAAATGTTAGAAAGGTTATATTTGGAGCCAAACACACAGTTGCACTTGTGCGAAAGGTACTGTTAACGATGCAATATGGCGACCTGCTGGTGATAATGGTGAAGTAAAGCTGACAAAACTTTCATTGGGGATGCCAACGTTGACTCCATCGATCACTGAAGAACAACGACCAAAGTGGTAAACCAGTGTTATCGTGGTTAACAACGACCACGGACAACATCCAAAGTACAGTCAACGGGATATTTACCTGGCATATAGCATCACAACAAGGAGTGTCAGCGCCCAGGCATATATTTGTTGCTTTCCAAGATGTTGCCACGATGATGTCACAAGAACACACAGAGATGATTTTTGACAGACTTGGAATTAGTGAAGTATCATAAAAGATAAATGGACAACACGAACCATTCGAGGATATATTGCTAAACTTTGAAAATAATCATGTTGCTCGTGCTCATCATCGACTGATGACATTTATGGGGCGAGATCAAAATGTTGATTCTGGCTTACAGATATCACAACTAGATTTTACAATGCGGTATCCAGTCTATTACTTTTCGTTGGAACATCTGGATTTATTTAGGAAATCTGTCGTTGATATACACTTTCGAGCTCGTGTAACCAGAGGTGCTATTGCCGAGCACAGAGCAATCGCGGTTATACTCAGCGATAAAACGATGCTACTTGAAAGTGTTGGTGGACGAATGCGCGTCGTTGATGCTCCCGTGTAAAACATGTAATCGATTCCCTAATTTTAAATTAGGACTTAAAAATCAGGATGATATTATAAATGTCATATCATCATGTTAGTGTTACTCTGACTCCTAGTCAGATTAGAAAACTACAATCAGCGTCCAAAGATAACTGTGGAACAACAATATCTTTAAAACAAGGACAAATCACAGGTGGTCCGAATAAATTATCATTGACAGAACGTCAACTCAAGCACTTTGATGCAGCTAAAAAGTCAAAAACCGGATTACGACTTAATCTTTCCGCGAGTGCTATCAGCGATGCTGTTAAAACCGGTGGAATAATTCCACTTCTCGCGGCTATTCCGGGGATAATTTCAGCGGCTGCTCCAGCTGTTGCAAAAGCAGCAGCGTTAGATGCTGTTGGAACTGCTGCTGGGATGGCATTGAAGAAAGCTATAGGAAAGGGTTTAAAAAGATCTAAAAAAAAAGGGAAAAGGTCTGAGATTACCAGGGGCGATACCCGGGTACAGAAGCGGTCTGAGATTACCAGGGACGATACCAGGGTACGGAAGCGGTCTGAGATTACCAGGAGCGATACCTCGCTGATCCTTCCAATGTCAAATTTTGATTTACTTGATGCTGCTATTCAGCTAAACATAAAAAGAAATTTCAGAGGTGTTCTTATACGTGATCAATTACTGCGTAAACCAAACCGCGTTGAAACTGGTATTATTAATATAGATGAATCTACTAACACAGGTACACATTGGGTTGCATACGCGATTGGTCCACGTGGAATTGTTTATTTGGATTCGTACGGTTTAGCACCACCAAAAGAATTTATCGAATACGTGAGCACAGTACGAGGTACTGCGATGCAGATTCCAGTTTGGTATTCAACATTACCAACACAAAAATTAACAGATCCACCAATATGTGGCCGTGAAGCACTTGCTGTACTTGACGCGATTTCAAAATCATCAATGCTACCTCATAAAGTTGTACATGAGTACACCGTTAAACGTTATAAATAACTATTATATTATATTATATAATGGTAGATATTTACAGAAGATCAGCTGAAACTAAAACCAAACAAGAACCAGGTGAAGATTTACTCAAACAAATAACAACAAACAAAAAGAAAAAGAAAAAAAAAAAATCAGCGACGAAATATCTGATCTGCTCAGTCTTACCAACGTTGATCCTGTTGAACTTGTAATATTTCAAAACCGTGAAGGAAAATTGAAAACGAGTAATATTTCAATCAACGATCTTCGTAACAGAGGAACACGAGAAGGAAAGCTTGTCCCTAGTGCTGTTACTCCGTCGTCGATCCGAAATAGTATATCCGAACCACTTTTAAAGACCGGTTATACAACGGATGGACCCATTAACATGAACAACAATAAAATTGCCAACGTGGGAGAACCAACAGATAATCTCGACGCTGCAACAAAGAAGTACGTCGACGATAACAACATTCCGATGACAACTTCGTTGTCGACGATCAATGATGGAATGACCGCATTTATAACTGAATTTTCTAATCACGTACAACTGTTTCTGAATTTTCGCAGAAACATAAACAAAACCACTAATGAATTTTTTGGAAGTCCACCAACCGTTGACATAAAACTCTCCGACGTAAACACATGACTCAATGATATAATCAGTGGAATTCCTAATATCGTTCAAAAAACTAATCTGATTAAAATTCCTCACGCAGCGACTAATGTCGCCGTCAACAATATCGTATACACAGTATCATCAGGATCATCAGTGTGGACACCGCGCGATAGCACTATCAAACATACCGCGACGGTTACTGGTGTGTAAAGGCTCTTCGTGGTCAGCTCTGCAAAATTCATGATATTTACTACATTTCCATGGCGTCATTCAACCGATAATTTTTCTGGAATTGTATCCGTAGTGTTAAACAAGGATACCGAAGAAACGTTTATACTGGAACCATCTGATAAAAAATTAACCGCAGCGTCTTAGTGGTGGTGTCCTGAATTTGTCGCTGAAACATCTCAATTAATTACTTAATATAGTATAATGATCGACGCTAACCAATACAGATACAATCAAGTATGTGAGTGTCAAACCAAACTGAAAAATATCATCGAAGAGTACAGCGCAGAAGTAAAAAATATCGTAGTCATCAACGTAGTTGTTTATTCGGCATCTGCGATCATTGCTGGAACTGGTGTAATATTGTCCGCGACAACTATGACGTCACCGGCCGTGTAAACAATTTGTGCTTCATCCGCGACAACAATTGCTGGTGTTCTTAATATTATTGCAAATAAATTATCGACGTGTACAAACGAGAAATTACACGAGTACACGTTAAAACTGCACGCGGCAACTCGAAGTTATATCGTTGATTTCGTCGTACCTCAACGACGGTATAATTACTGACAACGAGTCTACAGCGATAATGGAGATCTACAACAAGGTATTAGAACCAGATTGTTCACAAGAAAAAAATAGAATTAAAAATTTGATAGTTAAATAATGTCTTCGTCGCAAGAACTACTACAACAGATAGATAACAATAAAGCACTGCCGCGTGTAACAATGATATCAACCAGTTCAACCACGCCGGAATTCAGTATTGTTTTTCCAACTGCAATTCCAGCAAAGGAAATAGCGCTAGCACAATTACGAGTTTATTATAGCTGGACAAATATCAGATCAAAATCATTTAATGATTTCCCCGCAAATAACTCATTAGTATTTGCAAATAAAAATAAACCAGACGGAACTAATGACTGGCAAGTTGTTAGTATTCCTACGGGTAGTTATGAAATCGAAGAGATCAACGAAGAATTTCAACGTAGAATTAAATCCATCACTAGCAAAGAATCCAAGATAGCTATCACGGCTCACGAGCCAACGTTGTCATCCGCGATTGAAATTTATTCTCACGACTACATAGTCGATATTTATCAATCATCTATTAGATATGTATTAGGTTGGGCTGAGATTCCGCCGCCGGCGTCAGCGACGCTGCCACCAGAACCACGCCGCGATGAATTTTGTACAAAAGAGAGAGATTATTCAAAACATTTCAGTTATTAAATAAAAAAAAAAAAAAAAAAAAATCCTTTACGACAATACACATGATGAAACTGGTTAGGTTTTAATCACCGTAGAATATGATAAAGATAAACGTCATATAGGAACAAGAATTCTTGTTAAACACAGTGAATAATTACCTGTTAGCAAAAATTATTTAAAATCTTACTCGGACGATATCAAGTCTGGACATGCAAGATTTCTTTATGATCTAAAACATTTATTTTCATGTATAGCAAATATTTATTCTGAGGATACAAAACAACAAATTATCGAAACAATAATGATCTTAAATACAATTGCTGATGATCTTCAAGGCATTAATGATGATATTAAAATTTTCTTTAATAATGCTGGATCACAGAAAGTAACTAAATATTTTAATATAACTGAACAACAATTACAAAAATTTATTTTTCCAGGATTTGATAATAATGAACTAAAATCTCAGTCAGTGATGTCATCAGTGAAAACTTTCCAAAAGTTATGGAGGCATGGAGAAAAATAGCTCCACCACCAAATATCCTTCGATACGACAACAATCCATACGGCGAAGGCAGATATGTTTCTCCGGGCACTGTCAATATAACACTGACGATCGCAGTCAGTCTAGTTTGTGACGCTATCGATGGCAGTTATAGCGTAAATTTACAAAAATCTAATCAAGCTCAGCAAGGATACATTTATGCACATTTACTCCTTGAGTCCCCCACCCCCACCCCCGGGTATTTAATTGTATCAGAGCCAATCAAAGTTGTTTATCTGCGTGTGCATAATCCGTTGTTATCAATGATAAATTTTAAGCTTGCTGATCAATCTTGACACCTTTTGGATTTACGCGGAGAAGAATTGAATGTAAATCTGTATGTACGTTCGTAGAACGTCATCGTAGATCTCGCTTTCGTGGAACAAAAAAAAAACAGAATAAATATTATTATCAGAAAAATAAATATTATTATCAGAATAAAAAATAAATAATCTGATTCTGAGTAGAATATTTATGATGGGTTTTTTTTCTATTATCAATTTTTTTTATTATTATTACCTGATCCTGAGTAAAATATATTTTTTTTTAACTGTATTTTAGCTGGTACCACAGTCACAGTGACAGAGCCAGTTTCGTCGTCGTCACTTTCATTTTCACTTCCACTGTGGGATGAGTAACATTCGTCGCTATCTTTCGCCAGTAACTCTTCCGCGGCTTTACTCGCTGTCATAATCTCGTTCAGTTCTCTTATACCAGCATCTACTTTCTTTTTAGTTTCGTACTCGTGAGATAATTTTGACCTATTTTTTTCGATTGAGCTTGCAAGAGGAACAAATAATTTTACCTGAACATCTGTAACTGTAGCAAACGATTGCAACATTGCCTGCTGAATAAACTTTACAAATCTGTAATCGGATGACAGTGTATGCCTGTTCTCGGATTTTCGAAATTGTAATGATTCAAAATACCACATAATTTTTTCAGGATTAAATTCATCTGAAATTTTTATACCGTCATGTTGTAATTGCTTAATGGCAACAATAACAGCATTAATATTTTCTTGATTCATTATATAATAAATATTTATTAAATAAAAATAAAAATCTGAATTAGAATTAATATAATAATAATAATAATAATAATAAATATTTCTGAATCAGAATTAATATAATAATAAAAATAAAAATCTGAATCAGAACTAGTATAATAATAAAAATAAAAATCTGAATCAGAATTAATATAATAATAAAAATAATAAAAATCTGAATCAGAATTAATATAATAAAAATAATAAAAATCTGAATCAGAATTAGTATAATAATAAAAATAAAAATCTTAATCAGAATTAATATAATAATGAAAATAAAAATCTCAATCAGAATTAATATAATAATACAAATAAAAATCTGAATCAGAATAAATATAATAATAAAAATAAAAATATTTCTGAATCTGAAATAAAAATTTATAAAAACATAATATATAATCACAACACAACCCTATGTGAACTCCTAGCTTGCCAAACGAGCAAGCTCAGGGGCATTCGAATCAATCCCTATGTGAACTCCTAGGATGCCAAACGACTTCCTAGCAAGCTCAGAGGAGATTCGAAATTAGACGAAACACAAATCAACCCCCATGTGAACTACTAGGATGCCAAACGACATTCTAGAAGATTCAGAGGGCGATCCGGACAGCACGTACACATACACATAAACTTAATTCTAACTTATCTCTAGGACTTAATTAACTTATCTCTAGGGACAACACATACATAAACTTAATTCTAGGGACGGCACATACAAAAACGGGGCCTTTTAAACGTTCAACAGATCATGTACATTCTCCCACATAATCAACCCCGGGGAGTGCAAAAGTACACCCACCACGTGGTGACATGGTGGGGGAGTGTATTTCTCTGTTTAAGTTCGAGGGCTGGCGGAGCCCCACTATTAAGAAAAATTTAGCATCATACCGCTCCATCCACAATGTGTCTGCCATGAGAATCGAACCACAGGCCTCAGTTCAGAATCCAACGTTTTTAACACTGTACCACAGTCCCATTCTTACAAATTCAATGTTCGGAAATTGCTATAATGTTACCTGTGCTAGCGCGCAGGTAACTTAGGTAAACTGCATTGATAAATCCTACACACGTTTCAGCTGTGATTTTACACACGTTTCAGCTAAATAAACAGTAGTGTGGATTTATTTTAATTTCACACACATTTTAACTGAATTAAAGTTTAATTAAACACATATTTGCCTTAATTATAATATGGAGGAATTCATGAGATTATCTGCAATTAAGCCTTCCAGAGCTAGATTTGATCTTGACAAACTCTCAAAACTTAAATTTAGTTATTCGATGCAAGATTTGGCGCTGATGAACAAGGATATAATTAATCGTATCAACGAAGCAAAGAAGAAATTACACGACAATGGTGCAGTTCATATGTGGTCAACATTTAATATTCGAAATGTTGTCGATGCTACAATGAATGACTCGCGAGCAAGAAACATCATTAACTACCTCCATGATCAGCGATATATTATTCTAATAAAATTTAATGTGCAGACAGACGACGAAGTTTGGATTATGCGTGACAAACGTGACCCTGTCCGCGTGACCATTGGAAGTAGCATCGTCACGTTGAATAAAATTTCCAAACCAGGTATGCTGACCAGCATTGACAAACCATATTACGAATGAGCATATCCTGTGACTGCAGTTGTTTATGCGTTATATCTGCTGAATGATAAACTTAGCACTGATGATCTCAAACCAATGAAATTTTCTCGCTTAAATTGTGTAGCTGAGCGAGTTACAGAACATTTCGCAGCAGCGATACACGGAAACAGTTTAACAGATCTAAGTCTTAAGACATAAAAAAATAAATACGTGGGCAGAAACAGTTAAAGATACCGGATCGTTTATCAGCGACATTGCTGAGCTGGGAAAGAAATTAAAATTCCCTATAACAGTGAAGACGTTAACCAGAGAGATTTTATACAAATCGAAATATAAATCATGTGGAGCTCCTATAACGATTATCAATCATAACGCGCATGCATTGATGTCAGCGGTGATGATATTTCCATGAGACAGAACAATTAGATTTTACAATGATTACATATTTGATTCAATTAAAAATATTAGTAAGAGTGACCCTGTATCTGTTTGGCTCTTTCGAAGTTCCGATGATGGAAATTACGATCAGTTTGTAAGGCCTAGCGGAGACATTTATCGTGCAGAATCACTCCTTGACAAAATGAAAACTCTTGCGTTAAAATACAAGAATGATAATGATGTTATCGAACAATTACTGAATAACTGTTTTACCGTTCCATCAGTTGCTGCTCACTTTGCTCAGGAGAAAAATTCATGAAAACCTACAAGATTGGAATTTCTTGTTCACATTCAACGTAGTTGTATCGAATACGGACACGGTGGATTATGGAATACTAAATATGATTATAGCGACGTTATCTCATTTGATATGGTAGCATGTTATCCTGGAAGTTTTCTTGGATACAGAGAGTGTTCTGAATACTTTACGACATTTGGTCATCCAACACACGAGATGACCAGAGTTGCGGTAAATGGACCCCTGCCAGATTTTGACATGACTGGATTTGCTTGTATAGAGTCATTCGAGTTTGCACAAAATCTCCATCCGATTACTTATGCTTGGTTTGGAAGACATTTCTCAGAAAAACATTGGGCTCCAATGGTATTATTATGATACATGCTTGATGTAAACATATATTGATTGGTAATTTATATAGCGCCGTAACAATATCACCACCGATTTTTGTTTTCGACGAAATAAATCTAAATTTTTTTGTGCCACATTGCTCACATTTACCTGTAAGAGCACGTTTTTTATTTTTAGTTGTCACTGTAGTTAATCCACTAGTTGGCGTGGGTGCTCTACATTGAACACAATATAAATCCATGATATAACTTATTATGGATATAATTGACTTCTCAGAGACACAAGCGCTTGAGCCAGTTAAACATCATCCAGCACTACCAATTTCTATAAGGATGATAATAATTGGACCATCTGGAAGTGGTAAAACACAATTGTTGCTTTATCTGATAATGAGATGGATGAAATGGGATAAGTTGTATTTAGTGGCGCCATCCGTAGATGAACAACGATGTTATGAAGTACTTATGGATTTTAATGAAAAGGAAGTGTCGTTGTATGATGACGACAATGGTGTTGTTGATTTTATCACTGATATTGATGAAGCTCCATCCGTAGATGATCCCAATGGATCTATCAATAATTTGGGTGTATATGATGATGTTATGCTGGACAAACAAACCCAGCTAGGATATTTTCACGAGGTAGGCATAAAAACACAGACATGATTTATGTTACCCAGCGGTATACACAAATACCAAAAGTGATCAGAGATAACTGTAATATTTTAGTTGTGTTTAATGGAGTTGATACACATTCGTTACGAAACATTCATCAAACTTGGTGTTCAGGGGACATGGACATGATTAAATTCAAAAATTTCTTTGCAGAAGCACAAGCTACCCCATTTGGATTTATTATGATAAATTTACATGATCCTAGGTCAAGGTATCGTGTTGGTCTTGATAACATTTTTGGTTGACACTACAACAGCAGGGAGGATGCGACCAAAAGTAGGTCTGCCTAAAAAATAAACACATTCTCTAAATGACGACCAAAACAAGTAACCTATTGGTTGTGTTTAGAGTGTAGTTGACTATTGAGACCATAATTTTGTTTTAATAAATAATAATCCAAGCAAGTGGTCTGTTCACCTTCCCTGCTGCTAGTGGCATAGCTGGGATAGTTAGGCCCCTATGTAAAGCTTACTGATGGGACCCTGCCTAATCTATAATGTAAGAAAATAATTTGTAGGCCCCTATGCTTTGCATACTCTTGCTATATGGTGGTTATGCCCCATCTGTGTATCATAAAATTAAATCTTGTGTCAGTTTTGTGGAGCAGGAATCTGCTTTCCTTTACTGTAGTAGGTGTGTGAGGGAAGGTGAAACTCTTTTTGCCAATATTATTCATCATTTACATAAATGACTTAGAAAATCAGTGCATTGAATAAATATGATTCTAAAATTAAATAAATATGAACTTATAATTCTTGAGAGTCTAACAGGCATTTGTGCTGAATTTAAATATTTATGTACATTTTTTGTATAAAATTTTATAATTTGTTAAGTCAATTGTAAACAGTGTTGTAGAAGCTAAAAAGGCCTTGCATCTACTTAACAAATAATTAGATATTTGACCTGAAATTCCATACTTTCATTCACAGTGCATGTATTTCGCCCAATTACTTGATGGGCATGAAGCTTGTAGATTTGAAAATATCACAATTACATAAACTTTGCATAACACATTTTAAGAGATCTTTTAAAATTGAGGAAACAATCCATTAACAATTAACTTTGAATGAATATGTTATCTTCTAGATATAATTTGTAAAATAGAAAAAAGGGACATAAAAAATTTTATGATACAGTTGAACCTGTCTTGAAAAACCAGCTATTTTGCCAAAAAAGTATGGTCTCTCAAGACAGGTGGTCTCTCATAACAGGTCACAATGCTATATAATGAATAAATCTGTGCATTGAGAATGTGGTCTCTCAAGAGGTGGTCTCACATAGCAGTGGTCTTTCAAGGCAGGTTTTACTGTAATAATAATAAATTAAACAAACGAGGTAAATAAACACACACACTGACAGATGTAATGTTTAATTGATGGATGGATGGATGGATTAAAACAGCCAAACGAAGGATAGAAAGATAAAGTATACTATCCAAGAACAAGATTATGATGGACCTAAGGAACTACTGATAGATAGATAGATAGATAGAAAGATAGATATATAGATTGATAGATAGATAGATAGATAGATTGTTGTTGTTGTTAGAGGGTTTAATGCCATTTTTCAGCACAAGATAGGCTATACATGGCAGCCAGCATTGATGGTGGAGGCCGAACCCGGGAAAACCCCGGAAAGAACCACCAACCCACGAGAATCTACTGGCAAGCTTTCTCACGTACCCACATTGGCCAAGCCCAAGACTCGAACCCACGCAGGCAGAGGTGAGATGGCAGTGATCCATAATGGTGGGTGCTTTAGACCACTCGGGGCCCATAGATAGATAGATAGATAGACAGAGGGAGATAGATAAAGAAAGAGAGTTTTCCAGACATGATTTTTGGGATGACACAATTCTAAACATGTGCTCAAATTGGGCATCAGTTTTATTTCATAATCATAATAATAATAATAATTATAAAGACTTATTACAGCACTTAATCTTCAAAAGCT
>JAECUM010069519.1:0-25722 GCA_016617855.1 Megalonaias nervosa
ATAAACAGTATCGTTATAAGCGGTTACCATTCCACTGGGGAACCTTTCTTGCCTTTGTTACCATTCAGGGGCCCTTTCATTGATGTCTTTCTTATGACTGTTATGTGGCACCCGACAAAGTTTTCTTTTTGGTGACATTCTTACTAAATGTTTCTTTATGGAGTACCCTTCAAATGAGATTGAAAGCTCACACACGGTACTGTTTATTTTAGGGAGCTCATTGCATAGACACATCCCCCGGCGAATCACTAAACGAAACGAAACTTTAGAAATTAAGAGGACTGTCTAGGCATTGCGATTTCATATATATAAAAAAAAAAAAAAAAAAAAAAAAAAAAAAAAAAAAAAAAAAAAAAAAAAAAAAAAACATGAAATTGAACCCCAGGGTAAGTGCAAAACTCACTCACCATGTTGTTCAACGTGATGAGAGGTTTCATACGAAATCTTTGGAGCGCTTTGCTCCCCATCTTTTAAAAAAAATGTTTGCATCCCAGGACCATACCGACCGACAATGTGCCTGCTATGGGAACCGAACCACAGACCTCAGACATTACACCTGTCTGATTTATAGTCATGTACACATATAAAGCTGCACTATAGTCTCGTATACACACTTGATATAAAGCTCATTATTACAGACATACAGACAGTCTGGAAATTGATAAATACTTTACATCACCAAGCCTTATACACACACCTGTTTTATAGAAAGATAATTGATACAGTCTAGAAATCGGTAAATGCATTATATGCATCAGCCAGGATTTATAGTCATATACACGCTATGTTCGATAACCACAGGCGATTTAAAGACAGTATTATCTCCCTTTTTTAAAAACACAAATAAGACATATATAGAGCTATATTTCTTGACCAATCAATAAAGTTTCAACATTAGCTATCGGAAATAATTTATTATCATAATTATATAAATAAAATTTAATTCTACTGCTTACTTTTCGATGACATTCAAATACTTTTTTCATTGCTATCTTATTAAGAAGAGACTTACTACCTTTTACAAAAACTTTTGACCTATCTAAGTCTATATTAATGTTTATATATTTCTCCTGACTGATCGGATTATGAAAATTATTGTATTTCAGTATAAGCTCCCCTCGCAAATTTTCAAGATTATTAAAATATTTACTGTCATCTGATCTGATAAGCGAGAGTTTAATTCTATCAAATTTACTAAAACAGATACCTGAAATTTCATCATTAAATTCAAATGATAATTGCTGGTTATTAACCAGTATCTTCTTGATACCTCCATCGACTAATGTTAAATTTTCGAACATTATTTCTAAAGTTTAGACAAAATTAATTAAAGATGATATCTAATATATCATTTTTTGTACTTGTATAATGACCAATAACTAACGTGTAAATACCGTTCTTATAGTATCTCTGATCATCAAAATTACTTAGTCAACGTGTTATAATAGTATCTGTTTCAAGTCTGTGATATTTTGATCTGATCTTATTTCTACGATTTGTATAGTTTACTATTTCGAAAGAAACTCGTTTTCTAATATTTTCCATCGTCTTACCGAAAAGAGAATTGTTCATTAACCTGAAAAATATTTTCTCAAATTCAGTTTTAGCCACAGCACGACGTTTCGTACGTAAGTTAATATAATTTAACATCCACCTCGACTGATTCAATTTTAGTACGCGATGAACTTTTCTCAGAATTAGTCCAGCATCTACTGCTTGTTTTAAACTTTTTTAATGTATCACATAATTTCTTTTATTTAACAAATTTGGAACTACCTTAATAACAATCGATTTTTTTGCTGTTGTCATTGCTCGTTGTTCAGGTGATAATAAACTGTAATCTATCATCATAGACTCCGCACAAAATGGGTAGTCGTTATGTAGATCACGTAACGAACTAGGATAATCAAGATCAACTTCAACAAAGTAAACGATATCTTTTGGGAGATTTTTCTCAGTTTCTTTAAGAAATTGATCTGGAGTTATCCAATGAAATCTACTGCACGGCATTGCCTCTGACATTGCATAACCATACAAATTCACACAATCTAGATAAATATTATAGTTTGATGGAAGACTTTTATCATAATTTTTCAGATATATATTATTAGCTAACGCATACGCTTTTGTTATAACGCTAATTCCTCCTCTGATACCTTTTTCAATAAAATGAAACATATCAACATCTGTCAGGAGATCCAATTATATCTTACTTGTTTTTAGTAGAGCGTCCCACGACAATCCAGGAGCAAAATAATACCAACAAGGATCTAGTCCATAATTTGTATGACTAACTTGACGAAAACGTTCAAAAACATCTGCTAGTAATAATACATCTGTTTTTAAATATAAATCATGATAATCACCAAATGTTTTACTGCTAAATTTATTCCAAATATCTTGTGCATATTTGTACTCGTCATCTGTGATATTTTTATCTTTTAACTGTAAATAAAATTTGTTTTTTTCTGGCAGAGAAGTTTCATCAAATCTGCTCCAGTCATCAAGACACTCATATGGAAATATGCCTTTTTTTGTCAGATTGACATAGTTTTCACCAAAGCAACATTTTAGATTATTGAAACTACTACAATCTTTTACAAGTTCATCTAATGATGCTGGAATAAATTGCAGACTGTCAATGACACGTAATTTGCCGAGCGTGACTGACATACACTTTTCAAAATTGTTTGGAATACATTTTATTGTATTATTTAATTTTAGTTTAGATTTAATTTCCTCATTGCCAAAAGCTTCTACAATGATATGACTATCATAGCCACGAAAGTTATATAAAACTACAGGGATAAAATCTGGAGCATGAAATTTTAAATTGCAACTGTTATGAGCTGCTCCACGATACTGACCAGTTAAATTGCAGCGATCTCGCACCTTATCGCCTGAACCTTGTTCAGGCAACAACGTTTCGCAGATATGACAATTAACTGCATTATCAAAATCAAGTTGTTGTTTCGATGTTATTTTCATTGGAGCTGTTTTGAATAATTTGTTAGAAATCTTATTAACTTCGCTTATCAAATTGTTTAGTAACCATACGGCTGGACTTTCAGATTGGCCATTCCTACACCTGTATAACCTTACTGGACCAAGATAGAATTAGATCTTTTAACTGATGTGGATATGTTTAATTTTATTGAAAAAGGGATTCGCGGCGGAATCAGCGTTATAACTAAAAATATGCGGTAGCTAATAACAAATATCTGGTAAATTATAATAAAAATTTACCGTCAAATTAAATTATTTATCTGGGTCATAATAATTTGTTTGATTGGGCAATGTCACAGTCGATGCCGTGCAGTGGGTTATTATTGAGTCACTTCACAACCTACATAACGACTATCCGTTTTGTGTAGAGTCTATGATGATAGATTATTATTTATTATCACCTGAACAACAGGCAGCGACAACAGCAATAAATTCGATTGTTCATAAGCTAGTTCCAAATTTACTCAGTAAACAGAATTACGTTTTGCACTATAGAAACCTAAAATAAGCAGTGGATGCTGGACTGGTCCTTAGGAAGGTTCATCGAGTTTTAAAATTTAATCAGTCGAGGTGGATGGCAGATTATATTGATTTAAGTACCAAACGTCGGGCCACCTCTAAGACAGAATTTGAGAAAAACTTCTTTAAACTTATGAACAATTCCGTATTTGGTAAGACGATGGAAAATATCAGAAAACGTGTCAATATTGAAATTGTAAACGACATAAATCGCAGAAATAAATTACTTAACGATGATGGTTTTGTCAGTATGAAAATATTTAACGACAGTCTCGTTGCAATACAACGACGAAAGACAAATTTAAAGTAAAATAAACCAATTTATGTTAGTGCGTCGGTGTTGGATATATCAAAGTGGCTAATGTACGATTTTCACTACGGGTTTGTTCAGAGAGTCTGGCCAGATTCAAATTTATTGTTCACAGATACAGATTCGCTAGATTATAATATAAAATGTGAAGATGTCTATCAGGATATTTACGACCACAGTGACCTATTTGATTTATCGAATTATCCAGCAAGTAGTGGATTTTATGATCCAATTAACAAGACATTTATTGGTAAATTTAAGGATGAATTCATGTTTGTGCCAATTAGGGAATCTGTCGGACTAATAAGTAAAATGTACGCCGTAATTTTAGATGCCGATAAACTGACAAAAAAAGCAAAAGGTATTCCTCGTGGGTATGTAAAAAATTGTATGAAATTTGACGATTTTAAAGCAGCACTAAACAATAATGTCAGCTTTATTAAAACAAATGTTATTAGATCAAATCATCATAAACTTGAAACAGATACAATTATAAAACATGGACTAAGTAATCTTAATGACAAACGCTCTTGCGAGGACGGGATTAATACACTAGCTATTAGACATTTCTTGTCTAAACTTTAGAAATAATGTTTGAAAATTTAGCGTTAGCCGATGGAGTTAATAGTAAGGTTAAGGTGTTTATGATTAACGGCCAGCCACTATAGTTTGAATTTAATGATGAAATTTCAGGTATTTGTTTAAGTAAATTTGACAGAATAAAACTCTCGCTGATTAAATCAGATCACAGCAAATATTTTGATTATCTTGAAAAGTTGAGAGATAATCTCGGACAAAAATATAGTAATCTTCACGATCCGATCAGCCAAGAAAAGTATACCAAAATAAATATTGACCTAAATCGCTCGAAGGATTTTGCAAAAGGTTATAAGTATTATATCAACAGGGTAACAATGAGAGAGTTATTTGGATGTCATCGAAAAAAGTAAGCGGAAAAGTTAAATTTTATTTGTATAAACACGGTGACAAATTGTTTCTGGTAGCTACCGTAGAAATATTAATTATTGGTGAAGAAGTTCTTTAAACCTCTGAAAAATCTGAACCAACTAATAAATATTTTTTTTCTTGTTAAAATAAAGGACCTAAATTTTAAGAAAAATTCACCTACCTTTCATCCTCCCAGCGATTCTTATTGCACATGATTGCATCATCTTTCCAGAAGATTCTTAATGCACAATATTGCATCATCCATAGTCTAGGAATAACATAACAGTCTCTGTGCAGACAAAGAACTATGTACATTTTATCGATCGCAACACAACAGTCTGCTGGGCTACAGTAATCGATCAGCACAGGCAGAAAAATGTGTCTGTTATCCGAAATGGGGGAGGGTGTTTTTCTAACAAATATGTTTTACAGGGGAAGGGGCCTAAAATCTAGAAACACTATTTCCCTTTACTGGAAACCCTGTTAGAACGTTCTGGAGTGGGAGAGAGGGTCTTCTCCTGACAAATATATTTTCTAACCTGTTTCAAGTTAAAATACAGGTTGGTTAGAAATATTTTCTGATGGAGGGGTTGGTAGGAGGGTCAAAGGTTATTAAATCTAGAATTACTATTTTCCTTTACTACTCCTTTATAGGTGTTTGTGTGCCCATTATGTACAATCACATATATGGGTGTTTGTGTGCCTATTATGTACAATCACATACATGGGTGTTTGTGTGCCTATTATGTACAATCACAACGAAGGAATTATCTATAGTGAATGCGTAAATTGTCTAACTATGCAATTATGTTGAATCATATCTGTATTATTTGTATTTCAATGACTGCGTCAGAATGTCAATTTTCAATAAATGAGTTCACATTTAGGCCAACGCCTGATTTGTTAGTTTCGAATAGGTAAATTATGTTAGTGATACTCAGTTTGTATTAATGATGTAAATCATACTCACGCGTATCTTCTTGTTGATATATCAAACAAACCTTCAAACAAATATGTTTGTAAAGCTAAGAATACCCTGTACTTGAAAAAAACATCTGCACAGTAATAATACGAGATGTTGGCATTAACGACAATATAATGAAAATATCCCTAAGCTCGTTAGTGGTATACAGACTTTTAAATAATCGCCGAATGGCAACTGTAAAACCATCCCATATGATCTATAGTTGAATGAATCCGGTCAAGATAAAACATTGCTATTGAACACCACTAAATTAGAATATTGGGTTCACCATACAGCCATTTCAAAATGGCAATTAGATTTCTAATGTTGTCTTAGCTTTAATCTACTAAGCTGTTTGTATTCTATGGAAGAAATATTACAAATGTAGTCAAATGAAGCATTAAAACTCCAGGATTTTTGTTTAATTAATTTATTGTCAGGCGTATAATAGTTTGCGGTTTGCAAAATGACATTTTTTTTAGTTCTGTAATTTGTATTGTAGCGCCATATATGGTGAGTTGTTTGCTTGGAGCTTGAACTCATTGTTGCTACTTATTATTACAGTAAAGTGTGTATGGGTGCGTGTATGTGTTGCCATATGATACAATATTAAATCGATACAATTATTATTTTCCAAAAATATTTTATAACCAAACAAGAAAGAGTGATAGTGGAAAACATTCAGCTACTCGTGGAAACTTATCATAATAGAATCGAAATTACGCACTGATTCCCAAGAGTTTGCTTCGGAAAAAAAAAAAAAACATAAAAAGAAATTTATAAGCGATGTAGTAAATCTTTGGCAATTTATGTATCCTGTAAAACTGTACAATAGAGCTAGGTGGTCGACATTAACATTCTTCTTAAACTGGTAACAATTAACCATGTTTCTTCAGTAAGTATGATTCTCTAGAACCCTTTAATCTATTTATATTTTCAAATCCCCACTGCATAGTTTGTGTGAATATTTGTTAACACTTTTCTCACAATGATGAAAACATGTAATTTTTGCTGATAAAAAGAATTCTGGTGTTACAATGAGACTCAGTTTCTATACATAGTACAATATATAAGATAAAATATTATTTAAAGAATAGAAAGAATGCAACCGAGAGTGACAATTCACAAATATAAGTGCAAAATTGTAGTCTACCCTCCTTGAAAAGCCCTGGTTATTCTGCCATTCCCGCTTATCTGCATCATGGTGTCCACAATGAATTTCCCAACTATTTAATTATCTCATGTTACGTATAGGCTCGTTTAAAGTAACAAAAGAAAAGAGCGAAGTCAACAAGCTTTGTAAGTTTTAACAACAATAATTTATTTCCCTAGACAACACGGTGAAAAGGTGAAAATATGAAATAGGACTTACGATTTGCGAAGAACATCCAAACATTTATCCAAGAACTGTGAAAATACATAAGTCCTATCAATAACAGTTCTAATTGAATCTATTTTGAATCTCAATTCCGTTCCAAGATGGAAGATGATGATGTCAGACGAAGCCTTTACACAAATGTCCAGAATTTCACGTTTAACCACAATTTGTACTGTCCTGTTCCAATTTAGAATCAATTTCACTAAATGTCTTTCTCCTAAGCAACTTGTGTAGTTCTCCAGGGAATATAATTATTATTCAAAAAATAAATGAACTCCTATAGCTGTCATCTATTACAATGTCCATCTGGGGCTCCACACATGTAAAGAAAAGTAAACTCTTTGTAGCACAAGAAAAAGAATACCTTATTCTTCAAGGTATAAGAATGACTCTGAACGACTCTCTACGACTCTGATTATTTCACAGGTATCTAAGTGCTTATAAACCGAACTAAAATGTCATTTCATGCACACGCACGAAGAACGCGTGGTTATTTCAACATCTAACAATCGCATTACACGATATAATCATATATGCTTAGAAAATTACCTTGGCCACAACCAATAGTTTACGCCGATTGTTTTTCAACCCGGCAATCTAAAAAAATGCTTTACGCAAGCAGAGAGTCATATTTACGTTCTAAATAAACACGACGTTTCTTTCAAAATATCAGACCCTGTGAACATAATCACCATCATAATAATATACAATGATACAAAATTGAAATAAAAAGAATTCAAATTTTAACACACAAGCAATTTAATCACATGGTCGTAACACTTTTCCCCATAAAAAAGAAAGATTTATGTAATAAAAGTTTCTTTTTTACCAGATGTAAATTATACACGAGGTTAAACATTACATAAGAAGAACTCTTATGAATTATGTAAAGGTGTATATGAAAATAATATTTCTCTACACGGGAAAGTGCATCTGGAATTAAATTCTCTTTTCCTTTGATGTGCCTGATGTCAAGATTGTATTTTTGCAAAAATAGACTCCACCTTAATAATCTTTGATTTTTATTTTTCATCATGTTGATGAAAGTAAGGGGATTGGGATCAATAAACACAACAATCGGAGAAGGAGCTGAGCTGATGTAAACTTCAAAATGCTGTAATGCCAGTATTAAAGCCAAGCATTCCTTCTCGATTGTTGAGTAGTTTCTTTGGTGTTTGTTTAATTTCTTAGAGAAATAACACACTGGATGTTCTACACCATTTCTGTCATCTTGAATCAAAACTGCTCCAACCCCAACATCACTTGCATCCACAGATGTTTTGAATGGTTGACTGAAATCTGGAGCTGTTAAAACTGGTAAATTGTTAAGTATGGCCTTTAACCTATCGAAAGCCTCTTGACATTTTTCAGTCCAAAGAAACTTGTTTTTCTTTCTCAACAAGTTTGTCAGAGGTTCAACAGTATTAGAAAAATTAGAACAAAATTTGCGATAGTACCCAGCCATACCTAAAAATCGCATCAGATGCTTTTTACAGACTGGCAAAGGAAATTCAGAGATAGCCTTGACCTTAGCATCTATAGGTTTAACTTGACCATGTCCCACAATATGTCATAGAAAAGTTACACAAGCACGGCAAAACTCACTTTTAGATAAATTAGTAGTAAAATTTGCATCAGTGAGTCTGTCAAAGAATTTCCGAATCGTGGCTAGATGTTCTTTCCAGGTGTTGTTGTAGATGATTACATCATCAATATAAGCATCACAATTGTTTAGACCAGAGGTAATCATATTCATGAAGCGTTGAAAAGTACTTGGAGAACCCTTCATCCCGAATGGCATTGCTTTATACTGGTAGAGTCCATCTGGAGTCACAAATGCCGAAATTTCTTTTGCCTTTTCCGTTAGTGGAATTTGCCAAAATCCTTTCAGAAGGTCGAATTTGGTGACGTATTTGCATTTCCAATTTTGTCGATACAGTCATGGATTCTTGGTAATGGAAATAAATCTGTTTTTGTGACACTGTTCACCTTCCTATAATCCGTACACATTCGGAAAGTTTTATCCGGATTCGGAACAAGTATACATGGTGAACTCCAATCACTCTTACTGGGCTCTATAAAATCATTTTCCAGCAAATACTGAATTTCCTTTTTCAAGTATTCCTGTTTGAGAAGGTTCATCCTGTATGAGTGTTGTTTCATGGGTTTTGAATCTACAATTTGAACGTCATGAAATATTTAGTTTGTCCTTGTAGGTACGTCTGGAAACAAGTGCTCATATTCAGACAATAATTGTTTAAGTTCACTTTTTTCTTGTTGTTGTAAATGAGAAGGTTTCTGGTCTAGATTTTCCATAATTTCCGAATTCCGCAGATTTGTTGTTCCAAGATCAGAAGAATCCGACTGAATTCCTTCACTCAAATCCTCCCTTGGTGGGACAGGTTTAAATAAATTAATTGCATAACTTACCTGGCTATCTCTTTCAATATAATAGTATTCCATTAATTTAATTACATTAGAGTACTAATATTAGAATTTAACTCATTCATTTTCTTCTTAGCTTTGTAAGGGCCATAAAATTAAATGGAAGAAAATCCTGAAGAATGAGCAAGAGAGAATAGACTCCATTACAGACCTCAAAAATTCTCTCAAGTAAAGTTCTGTGAAACAATAGTTTCACTTTTGACTTGAACTGCTGAATGCCAAATTCACGCATTACAAGCTGAAACATTCCAGACATGAAATTTGACCTTTGACCTGATTGAACAAATTTGAGAAGGCCAAATTGAGTAATATTCCTCAAAGGAATTGCCTCTGGGGATCTTGTTGACGCACACATAATGGTCAGCAAATATTGGTTGCCTGACTTGGTCTTCGGTAAGGGACCAACAGAATCTATCATAATTCTACTGAATTGTTCGTCAAATGCAGGAATAGGTTGAGGATGAGCCTTAGGTATCTTTTGATTGGGTTTTCCTAACATTTGACAAATATGAGATGATCTACAGCAGTTACAAACATCACTGTTGATATTTTGCAAAAAAAAGTGAGTCAACATCTTGTGATAAGTTTTGTTTATCCCTAAATGACCAGCAAGAGGAGTTTCATGGGCCAAACTAAGTATTTCCTGTCTGTAAGGTTTCGGAACCACAATCTGATATTTTACTGACCACTCGTCACCAGCAGGAATCTCAGGAGATCTCCATTTTCTCATAAGAACTCCATTTTTAATGAAGTAACAGACAGGTACTTCAGTAGCTTCAGTTTCACTAATGGCCCTCTGAAATAAACAGGATATCTCAGGATCTTTTTCCTGTTCGACGACAAGTGATTGTCCTTTGTCACCCTGATCAGAAACAAGTGAATGATTATTCAAAAGAGGATCACTGTGATCAATACCTTTTGATTGATCCAAACTAGAAGTGAAAGTGACCTCATCAAAAGCCTGACCAATACATATGTCAGCTAAAGGAATACATTCCTTACCAAAATCATTCTCAAGAGCTTTCTTTGCCATAGCTCTGGTAACTACACAAGCTGGGTATACATCATGGAATTCTTTTTCAATAGGATCAACTTTCTGATCCAAAGAAGGTTTGTCAGTTAGAAGTGGATTAACCACAAACTTGTCTCCAGCTAGGCCATTGCCTAGCAAGAAACGAATGCCCTCAATGGGTAAAGTAACACTATACCAACTGTCGCAGGTCCTCAAACTAAGTCTGATGACAAATTAACAGAATGGAGAGGAAAATTAGCAAAGCCGCACTCTACTCCCTGAATGAGAACACTCATTAGAACAGGACTTCTCAGAAGAAGGCAAAATACCTGACACTAAAAGACTCTGAGAAGCTCCTGTATCCCTTACAATTTTAATAGGGATATGATTGGCAAAATCACCCAAGAGTGATATAGAACCCTTCGACACAAATGTTTCAAAATTCTCCATAATAAAATCAGACTGGGGTTTTTCAAACCCAACAAATGTATTGTTTTCAGTACATGACCGTGACCTTGACCTCTTAGAAATAAGAGCTTTTGGGATAGGTCTATCTTGATTCTGATGCCTATATTTCAATTTGAAGCAATCAGAATTAACGTGTCCTTTTTTCTTGCAATAGGTACACGTAGGAATAGAGAAGGATTTCGAATCAAGTCTGTCAGAAACTTGATTTTTAGAAGTTGTGTTAGACTGAGCGTGAGAAGGAGTCGTATTGGGCTGAAATCTTCTACCAGTATACTGCAGAGTGAAAGATTTGCTTATCGCAGGAACTTTATGAGTTAAGGAATACTTATCAGCAGCAATGGCAGCATTTCCCAAGGTTTTGACCTCACGATCTTCAAGATACATCCTAATGTCACTATGGACAAAATTTTTGAACTCTTCAAGTAATATGAGTTGTCTGAGACTTTCGTAATCTTTGTTGACTTTACTAGAAGAGCACCACCTATCCAATTGTTGTGCTTTTACCCATGCAAATTCGACATAAGTCTGGTCAGCTGATTTTCTACAATTCCTGATTTTTTGTGGATAAGCCTCTGGGACTAACTCATAACCCCTCAAAATACAGCTCTTAACCACATCATAGTCAGCACTCTGATCCACTGACAGTGAATTGTAAATATTACGAGCTCTACCAGTAAGTACACATTGCAATAATAGAGTCCAATACTCCCTTGGCCATTCCAAATTTTCAGCAACTTTTTCAAAATGGATAAAATATTTGTTTACTTCCTTTTCACTAAAAGGGGGTACTAACTTGATATTTCCTACAATGTCAAATTTTGAATTTGTACGAGAAGTGGAATCGTTCTTTTCACTTGCCAGCTCTAATTCTTTCATTTTAATCTGTGCTTGCACCTGTGTGTCTCTCTTTCTTCAATTTACATTTGTTCTTTCTGTAACTCCATTTGTATTTCTTTATCTTTTTTCTCTTTCCTGTAAATGCATTTGTCCTTTTTGCAACTCCATTTGCATTTGTCCATCTTTCTCCTCCTTTTCAAATTGTAATTTCATTTGTTCATTTTGTAATTCTACTTGCCTTTCTTTCTCTCTTTCCTGTCTCTCTCTCTCCTTCTCTTCAAATTGTAATTTCATTTGTTCTTTTTCTTTATCTTTCTGAAGCTCGAGCTTCCTCAACTCTACTTCCATCTTGTATTTCATTTTTAGTTCCATTACCTTAATGTCAGAGTTTGTCATAGACTTAGTGACCGATGCCAAAAGACTTTTGTCAATAATATTCTTTCCTACCAAATATTGAATTAAAATAGTTTTAATTTCTTGTTTTGTCAAGGAAGCTTTTGCATCAGAAAGATCGTACTTTCTGGCAAGTTCAAGCAACTCATCCTTTTTCAGACTATCCAACTGCTCCTGAGTTGGATTAGAAAGAAAACTCACCACTTTTGATAATGACATTGTGAAAGAAAGCCTGTTGTTTTCACTAAGATTGCAAGTAAAATACGAAATAGAACTTGGGATTTGAAAACTAGGGGAATTTAAATTCAAATTTTAGCCAAATTCAGAAATCAACCAATTCATATATCCCGGACAAGCCCCCAATTTTCTTTATGTTACGTACAGGCTTGTTTAAAGTAACAAAAGAAAAGAGCGAAGTCAACAAGCTTTGTACGTTTTAATAAAAATTATTTATTTCCCTAGAAAACACGGAGTAAAGGTGAAAATATGAAATAGGACTTACGATTTACGAAGAAAATCCAAACAATTGTCCTGGAATTGTGAAAATACATAAGTCCTATCAATAACAGTTCTAACTGAATCTATTTTGAATCTCAATTCCGTTCCAAGATGGAAGATGATGACATCAGAGGAAGTCTCTACACAAATGTCCAGAATTTCACGTTTAACCACAATTTGTACTATTCTGTTCCAATTTAGAATCAATTTCACTAAATGTCTTTGTCCTAAGCAACTTGTGTAGTTCTCCAGGGAAAATAATTATTATTCAAAAAATAAATGTACTCCTATAGCTGTCATCTATAACAATGCACATCTCGATTTCTACAGGTGTAAAGAAAAATAAACTCTTTCCAGCACAAGAAAAAGAATACCCTGTTCTTTAAGGTATAAGAATGACTCTGAACGACTCTCTACGACTCTGACTATTTCACAGGTATCTAAGTGCTTATAAACCGAACTAAAATGTCATTTCATGCACACGCACGAAGAATGCGTGGTTATATCAACATCTAACAATCGCATTACACGATATAATCATATATGCTTAGAAAATTACCTTGGCCACAACCAATAGTTTACGCCGATTGTTTATCAACCCGGCAATCTAAAAAAAAAATGCTTTACGCAAGCCGAGAGTCATATTTACGTTCTAAATAAACACGACGTTTCTTTCAAAATATCAGACCCTGTGAACATAATCATCATCATAATAATATACAATGATAGAAAAATGAAATAAAAAGAATTCAAATTTTAACACACAAGTAATTAAATTACATGGTCGTAACACTCATCCTTTGGTCACACTCTAGCTTACGTTGTTATACAAAATGCCAGTATATACACTAATTGACTTCCTTATAATGGCAGAGTTTCCTAATTAATATCCTATTTCTGACATTTAATAAATCATTGACTGATTTCAGTGCATTTTTGAAATAGTCGGAAGGAGAGAATCAACTCACCATCACCAAATTAAGAAAACGATTGTTGGCCATTTGAATAAGTCACATAATATTACCAAGGATCACGAGACAAAGTCTGTTCTAAGCTCAGTTTGGTAAAGAATACTAAAAGGTATACCGTTTACTTTAAATTATCATCGCGTTGACTATTTAGTTTTCAACGAGAACAATATGATCGGCTTCTCTAAATCATTGGCTAAAGATCGACTTTAAGAGTTTGACAAATGTATATATATGTTAGAATTCATGTCAGAGCAATTATTTTATATTTGGTAGTACCACGTAAGTTCCGAACCCGCTTCGGGCATTAGGTAGGATCTATGTTGTCGAAAATGCAAGAAAGATATAAATGACATAAATCCTATAAGCAATAAAAGAAGAAATACAAGTTTGACTTTCATTTGCTAACTCATTAGCCACGATTTGCTGTTAAAATAGGCTAAGCACGCTAACTGAAAACACTGAAAATAGCTCTACACAATGCGTTCTTGGATACTTGTATGGCGTGTTGGATGTGCTTGATTGTGTGCAGGATAATATATATGACGTGCTGGATTGTAATCAAACATTGAGAGCTGGATCGTATATGTGGTGTGGCTGCATAATATATTTGTGAGATTTTGTCTCCTTCTTTACCACAATAGCATTTGCTTCTGACTAGAGTTTGGATTGTGTGCGTGGAGTGTTTGATAGCATTTTCTGTTTGGATATTAGATTGTGTGATTTCATCTTCTTTTCTCGCACAATACTGCTTTTCTTCTGGTAGTTGCTGTGGGAATATAGGCACTACACACAGCATTTTCGGATTGTGTGTATGGAGCGCTGGATGGTATAGATTGTTTGCTTGATAGTATATATCATATGTTGGATTGTGATAAAAATTGGCGGCTTAATTGTATATGTGGTGTGGTTGGATAGTATATTTGTGAGATTTCGTCTCCTTGCTCAACACCCTTCTTTTGATAATTGGTGCGGGATTAAAGCACTAGACAATGCCATTTTAGAGTGTGTGTATGGGTGTTGGATTGTCGAGATCGTGTACTGGACACGATATATAATGTGTTGGATTATCAACAAAAATAGGTGCCGGATTGTATTCAAAATATTATTATTGAATTTTATATATTTAGTATGCTTGGATAGTCATAAAACACCGGTACTGGATTGTATATGTTGTGTGCTGGATAAGAAACCTAGGTTTATTTTTTATTTCCATCTTATTTCAATTTTGTAAAGACGCCTTTTTCATTTGTCAAGTTTTGAAAATAAAATTAAGGATAGTTATTAAAATCCGGTACTGATCCCGAATATTAATAATACTTTTAGTCTTTGCCAATTTAAAAGGAATAATGTTTCATTAAAGTCGGGTACAATTTCGGAATTTTAGAGCTACTTTTAGACTCGGCGATTTAAATATTAAAGTTCCACATTTTCTCGGTCTCCGCTAGAGTTTGGGACATTTTCATAATTTTAGTAATGCTTTTAATCTAAACTCATTTAATCTAATGTCCCGGGATATTATTCTGTCTCCGCTAAATTCTGGGACAATTTCGTAATGTTAAAGCATTACTTTTAATCATATCCATTTTAGTGTTGTTATGAGTTGGTTTCGTTGGTCATTGTTATTTATAGCATCATTTCATCATGCAAATTAGCAACGATTTTAAAATTCAACACCAATTGAAGTCGGGAACTTGTGACACTGCTACCGTTTGAGGCTGTTCACCCTGAGGTCAGAAGTCTCCCGCATGTTAACCGATGGATAAATATTTGTTCCTCAAATAGCACCATGTTTTTTCCCTGTGTTCCCAATTGCCCCTTCCATGTTAAATTTCCCTTGTCGCTAACACCCTCCACCTTGTTAAATTCCCCTTGACGCTATCCGCTTCCTTTGACGCTCAAGTTCCCCTCCATGTTAAATTTTCCTTGACTTTATAATGTCACATCCATGTTAAAGTCTCCTATATACTGTTGAAATAAAGCCTCACACCAGATCAAAATTAGGCATCCATTGCGCTATCATATGCAAGATTTTTAAAGGTAGTACAGTTCTCGTTTTGGGACCTGAAATTCTTTATAATTATCGTACCGTTCACGAATATTGACTGTATAGTGTTTGTATCATTACATTGAAATAACACTTCACAGAGATGGCATTATTTCAGAGATTAGTGGTTAGAGTCTCCATATCGAATGCTGGGGTCGCCGGTTTGAATTCCGGCCGAGTCATACCAAAATGATACTAACAGCTGCCTTGCTTGGTGCTCACCATTAAAAGATTACTGTTAGGACGGGTCGGCCTGGTGTCTGAATAATGTGACTGGGTGGGACATCGTGCTACATGTCTGTGGCATGATGCCCCAGTGCTAGACATCACTATAAACTGCCACACTGCAAACATCGTAGCGATATGACTGAAAATGTTTTAAAGCTACGGTAAAAATCCCAATGACACACTTTATTATTGCATGTAAAGTCTTTATCATGCACAGGCATGAGTCCCATCGGTGGTTGTATATATTTCGCTGAATCATTTATCTAATTAATGTATTATTAGTAATCTTCGCGGCTGCTACTACATTCGGTAATTATTCAGTGTCATCGCTCGGGAAATAACTAAGATTTTCAGTATCAGAGGCCTAGTGAATTTTAGCGATAGAAACGTTTCTGGCACACTATCATCCAATGACTTTTCACAGTTTTCTCATTAGTTTGACCAAGTTTATATCGTCTGTACTATAAAATAATTTTTATGGCATTTATTTAACAAGAAGCCCCGGATAGGTATTTCGATGATGGCATGGTTTGAGCCTCCTTGGACGCATTAAAGCGAAGCAATGATTGTATCTTTTATATGGCTTTTCAAGCACTTCACTGTTCAGAAAATGAGATTGCCTCGTATGCTCATAATCTTTTGCAAAATATTATATACATCAATAGTGGAATTTTGCGCCGAGTATAAAATGTATTATGTGATAATTTATAATGATTATATTCTCACTAAATAGAAAATGACCTTTACGAAATATATTATTAAAAATTTAACCACACACAATATAAAATATTCTCAATAAACGGAAACTTTGTGAAATATGTTGTACAGTATGGTCATAATCTCTAATGATATATGGTGCTAGTTATGTAATCTTGCACATAGAAAACAATTTCCACATAACGTATTTTCCATAATATGATTGTGATCAATAATACGAATGATTGGTAAGTACATCAGTCTTTTGGTGTGCCTCATGGTAACTTCTCTTGGAGGCTCTGGATGGAATTTACGCTAGCAGTTTTTGCTAGGAAAAATCGTTTATGCGACCAAAGGATATAATCATTTACATTATCAGATTTAATTTAGCAAAATCGCTTACCTTTCCAAAGATTATGTACAATGACAGCGCATATACAAAGACGTAATTGTCTGTTGTTGTCGGTGTTGCCGTACAGTTTTAGTATTTATATAATTATATTTCCAAAGATTTAGTAAATATATTTATAAAACATTAGAATGATTATATCTTTTTACATCGTTACATCTTTTTATGCTGGGCAATTCTGCTGCGTAAAATCGTTCATGCTAGCGTTAGAATTATGTTTTACTGCCTAAATGTTAGCCTTACCGTATACACTCGCGTCTAACGAGCAGGTAAAGGCTTGTAAATTCATTGGTAATATAATGCGTTGACTTAAACTGCCCATTGTGATGATACTCATGGAAACAAAGAGAGAGAGAGAGAGAGAGAGAGAGAGAGAGAGAGAGAGAGAGAGAGAGAGTCATCAGACATTCAGATACAGTTTCATTTGAATTTACAGGTGTCGTTTATATGGGCTCCATGATCGGGAGTGCACGTATTCTTATCATAAAAGAGACATAGCTGTGGTGAATAGCCATTTCTCAACCCATGTCCTTTCAAATAGAAAAAATCAAATATATAATCCATATAAGGTTCAAAGATAAAGTTCATGAAAAAACAATGATAAATTTAAATGTACTTCCTATAATGGCTTTTTATATAACCCTTTGACATTCCTTCTTTGGTCCATAAACCATGACACCCGCAAATGACAAGGCAATCGAGACTAAATAAGTCATTCGCTTTTGAAAGTATAGCCACACTCCCACGTTGTGCTGAAAATTAAACATGTGAACTTAAATAAGAAAACAATTTCTTACTTGTAAAGAGCCAGAATGGTACCTTCAAATTTATACTGGATTAAAACAATGATCATAATGGCGTGCACAGCATTTTTTAAACAGATTTTGGCCAAAACTCCCCACAACGCTGCGCGTTATCGGCCGATCTCCTTGCTTTCAGTCTGTATTAAGGTACTGGAGCGCATGATCCTCGAATGATTTGGTCCTGACTTGGAGAATATCATAACTGTTGAGCAGGTAGGCTTCAGGCATGGCCGTAGTACTTGCGATCAAGTCCTTGTCCTGACTACGTTTGTTGAAAACGGGTTTCAGAGAACCTTAAACTGGAGTTGTTTTTTTTTTTTTTCTGGATTTTACAGCGGCATAGACACGGTCTGGCATGCAGTGCTGCTGTTGAAAATTTCCAGAGTATTGCCTCGCTGGATAGTTGAGACAATCGATCTGTTTCTTCGCGACATGCACTTCAGAGTGCGCATCAGAGAGAACTGCAGCTGGCGGAGGCGTCAGACTAATGGGCTCCCACAAAGGTCTGTTCTTTCGCAAGTTTGTTCAATATCTATATCAATGACTTCTAACACAGTCGTGCAAGTTTATGCATGCAGATGACATTGCTCTCGGGACCTAAAGTCGCTCATTTATTGACCTTGAGGGGTACTGAACAAGGACCTGGAGAATATGATGGACTTCTTCAAGAAATGGCGTATACAGCCAAGTGCAACAAAGAGAGTCTCTTTCACATTAACAATGTAAAAGCGAACCGTAAGTTTTGCATCCTCCTAAATGGGCAGCAAATTAAATGCGACCCGACACCAGAATAACTTGGTGTGACTCTGGAGAGATCCCTGACATTCTACAAAAACCTGAAGAAAACTGCAGCAAAACTTAGCACTCGAAACAACCTACTCCGTAAACTGGCTGGCTGAACCTGGTGCGCTAGTGCTCAGACACAAGGACATCAACACCGGCCATCTGTTATTCGACAGCCGAGTACTGCGTTCCTGTCTGGGCTCCATTATTTCACACTAAGTTATTTGATGTCCAGCTCATCACAGCAATGTGCATAATCTCCGGAATACTACGTCCTACTCTTTTGCCATGGCTGCCGGTACTCAGCAACATTCCTCCGTCACATCTGCGTCGCCAGGAGGCAACCACAAGAGTGTTGGCTAAGGTCTGTGCCAGTGAGAAACTTCCACTATTCATCGACATCACCTGACATCCAGCAGTCCGCTTGACTTCGAGACGCCCAATCTGGTTAGGTTTGTTGCCGTAGGATATGACAGCCATTTCGGCATGGATTGTCGAGTGGTCTTCAACAGATGTTACAAACCACTCCCTCGTAGCTGAGCCATCTGTCTGCCATCCTGGTTTCAACCTTTTGCGTCATCGGTTGACCAGGCTGAACCGCTTTCGGACAGGACAGGGTCGTTGCGCAATCAACCTTGTCCGATGGGGCCAGGGAACTGACTCTTCCTCTGTTGTAATTTAATTGTCTGTTTATTTTAATTTTTCTTATTCCATTGCACGTTATTGTAATTTAACATTGTTTGCTGGGCTTGACCTTGTCCAAAATTGAGTTCATTTCTGCATGACCAGATTGACTTTTTTATTATTTTTTAAAATTTTATTTATGTAAACAACTAACAATAGTTGCATTATTCTCTATGTTTTTGAGCTTATTAACCGAATTATTATTCAGGTAAAAATGTTGATTTGGCTCAGGGTTTTTGAGATTCCAAAGTGAATTTTATAGGCTACTGTGTTGTAAGTAAACAAGGCTCATTAGATCATTCTAGAAGGTTATTTTCCATTAGGTAATGGTTGTTTTCAGAATACGCAAATTTTTGACCTGGGGTCAAGCAGAGAATTATATTATCTTGTGACTGTGAGGATTTTACCAGTTTGCTTTGACATCTAGCACTTTAAATTGTATTATGTTGTGACCAGTTTGGGCTGAATTTTATTATCTTCAAATTTTTGAATTCAAATGATTATTTTCTCTGGAAATACAAAAGTGCTCTGATAAAAGTTTTGGATAAAGACATTCATTGGAATTTATACTGAATTCAAACCTGGAATAAGATTTCTGTGATTCACAAGAGACTGTTGACACATCAGCACTTCGCGGACCATAACAGACACGTCATCGCCATTAATTTTGGATCTCTTTGGGACTTGAACTGAGTTTTATTCTGGACTTTTTATTACTAGGACTTGTGTCTTTAATTCTTGGATTATTTTTGGATTTAATTCGCAACACCGTAAGTTCTTTTTTCTCATTTTTCACTTTGTATTCTAGGGAAATAAATTATTTGTTAAATTTAACAAAGTTGCTGTCTTCACTCTTTTCTGTTACTTGTTTTAAGAGCATAGACTCGTAACACCTGTTACTGTGCAGCTCTTCAGTCCATGTCACACATTGTGAACAACTGTTCACTGACAAAGTTTCTCGGTGGACTGCAGGCTTTGTATCTTGATTATGATGACGCTGTTAAATGGCTGAGCACGTAATGCACACGATAATAATACTAATTTCAATTCTTGGTCGTTTTGAAATGTTCTGGACACAAAAATAGTGCATTCCTAGATTGATCAAGTCATTGGAGTAGTGTAAGCTGTTCCAGTGACTGATTTAAAATTATCTAATCTTAAAGGAATACTTGTTCTTGACCGAAAGAAAACAACTTTCTTGATCATTTTTAAAAAAATCAGTCCGTATAGTTTGTTTTTTTTGTTTTTCTTTTGACGGTATTTCTTTTGCCAACCAAAGAAAAGTCTTTATCCTTTCATTGAAAATAAGTGATTTGTTCGAATTTTATCCTTCTAATCTCTTTGATGTTAACTTTCAATACGATACGACAACAGTCTTTACCTTTTACGAAAAGCATATGTCGTGACTAACAAATTAAAGTTGATATTCATGAACGTCTGAGAGTTGAAAATAAAACTGGAATGACTTCAGTCAATAAATAAAACAATCAAACTTGAAACCTGTCCTGGTGAACACAATGCCGTAGTCTGAAAGAATCAGTCATCATACCCCTTATATAAAATTATGGGTAGTTGTAAGAGGAACAGTGCATTTATATATGATTTTTTTTCTTTTATCTATAACATCTATAATGATGTCACATAAAATACAGCATTGATTGCGACGATTAGGTCTTCATTGTGGCTGCCATTACCTCGTATAACAAACTGTATCAAAAGTTGACGCCCTACGTTGTGTTCGCTCCTACATTTCTTCATGAACCAAACGGTGAGACTTAATGATAACATTTGTGAACTCTTCTCCCTCACAGTGACTTGAGAGCTTCACTCGGTCGAGGTGATAGGAACAAGATAATACATTTCGATTTTGGACAGTTCATCAGATGCAACAGTGCAACAGAGAAGAAAAAAGAAAAGAGAGTTTTAATCAGTTTCTATCTGTATCTTGTGTCGCTAACTTTTGGTACATGACTGTAGATTGCAATGAGTCATACATATATTATTTATTTGTTTTTGTAATCTATATATAATGAATTTCTTTACAGTTTGGGGTAATTTCTGCTTGGATGATTAAGTCAGGTGGTTGTTCGGCGACATAGGTCACATAGGATGTAAGATGAATTGCGGCAAAGAGTCGTAGTAGAGTCCTTGATATACGTATAAAGAGAGAATTGATCCATTCCTAATTCCTATTTCCAAGTGTTGTTCTTATTTTAATATCAGGCTGCAGATGTATTTAATGATGTGTTTAAATTGGCTTTGAAATGATATATTTATTTAAATTATTTATTGAAATTACATTCGGCTCGTATAACGGTGTGGAAAAAAAACAACATTTCGGAATTATTGTGAATTCATTCAAAGGAATTTTTGCCAATGTCATTGTGATACATCAAGACGTTTGGCAGCATACTCACTGATAATGGTACATCAGCACATTCTAAACCTTAAATTCATTCTGATCAATCTTTTCTTTCGGACTTGTGATAAAATCGTTAAGGACTATTTTGGATATGATTTACAGTTTTGCATGTTTCTGTTGAAATTTATTCCATAACTTAGGGAATTAAATTGCTCGTCTAGTTTCACAAAACTTGTTGGTTTTGATTCTTTATGTTATTTAATTTAAAACTCATCACAGCATACATTTAAAATGACATAAAATTGTTTTTGTTATGCAAAACATTAAGTAAAGCTTGCCAACGTTACATTTGCTTTGAAGTTCTGCATTTGGAGATATCATACAGTATTAAGTAAATAATAAAAAAGCAATTACTCAAAACATACTAAACAATATGTTTGAGATGCAGTCGAGAACACCACGATTAGTGAACACCTATTACATTATTGTGTATGGTTTCAAGTAAACAGACAATTTCATTTTTTGTACTATAAATTCCTAAATTAGGGTTGTATAACTTCTGAACTACGACAAATTTGTTTCCGAAATTAATTATCACATATCACGAAGTTGGCAGAGTGAATGTTTTATACTAACCAATTTAATATTCCAATGACAAGACATTAGCACAACTGGTAAAGAGTGAATTCCTATTATTACTGCATGTTCCTATTAACTATGAATTTCTATGGAACGTTAAACACATGATATCAATCCAAAATTTCTAAGTTCAAGATTAAAGAGAGAATTTCACTCAGTGGGTATTCATATATACATACTTGGAATGATGACTACAGTGCTTTCAGACACTTATATCATATATCATTATGCTGATATCACGTCATGATGTAACTCAGTTCTCGACCCTTCACGGTAGAGGTGAACAGCTATTACACAACACATTCCTTTTCCGAATAAGTTCACTGATAAGGTGACAGTGCAAGATCCGACAAAATATTCCAGTGTTTCCCCGCTACGTACTTGCTGTTGTATTTTAATGCAGCTAGGCATTGAAATATCAGTCACACATGTTATAATGCCATTTGATTACATTAAATGTTATTGAAATGTCATTCTCACATTCTACTACGTACTTGTTTACAAATATGGAAACATCATAGAAAGAAAATCACTGACACAAAAATTAATATTTGATTTTAGGACTAAAACAATATCCCAATTAATGAAATACTTTGTTGAAGAATGCTATACTGAGAGTGTTGAGCACTCTTTGTAGCATAACAATGTATCGACTCTGATGATTCCGAAATATTTCTGAAACTCATTTTTGTTAACTTCGATACACATTGCGCAGTAATGAATGTGTAGCTCAACATAAAAGGTAAATGTTAAGTGTTGTGTAGAAGACAAAATGGGTTAAATTTTTTTATGTGTCATTGTACACTAGTGACATTCATATGTATACAAATATGTCCTTGACATTGTTTTACTCATTTATTTCTTTAAGACATTGACATATTTTGATTGAAGCTATGGACTGAATTTTGACTACTTATTTGCCTTTTATAAATGCATGTCCTGTTTCAAATTTACGCTAGTTACCTCTTTATAAAATGACAGGTGTGCTTATGTTATTTAGAATCTTAACCTCCTACTCTGCAATTGCCAAACTAGATTATGCTTTGGGCGTTATTCCACTTGGAGGGTAAAATATGGATTGTACCTCTAAATTTAAGATAACCCTTTCGACGACTCTACCTTACCGACTGATCCGACTATAAAAGGAAACGTCAACGAAAGCAATAATAAACTTTGATATTGCCGCCAAATATATCTTTAAAATAAGTAATTTGAAAATGATTTTAATCACATTTCTAACATATTTCACCATTTTCGTTCATTGTTTTTTATCATATATTATTTCTTTTGATGGAACATATCGGTCAACTTTGGAAATATACATGTACTGTTGTATTCAATGTATGGGTGACCTACGTAGATACGAGAAATGGTAATATGGTATTGCAGAAAATAACACTGCAACATACTGTAAACATTTGGACTCGATATTCTCCTCAGAAACATAATAGGCACATTCTTAAACAAAACACTGGCCTATCAGTCAGGTAAACCATTGCATATACTGCAAAATAAGTATATCTAAATTTGGCAAAGTATCTATAATACCCTGCTTCTTAACACAAACGGTTTGCTTATTTTAAACAATGGATACGAAATATGAAGCTTCCATGAAGCGCCTGATATATAAAACTTGCACATTAAGTTTTGTAAATGTATGCAGGATTAGTTAATAAACACGTCACGTGATTTTGTTTATCATGAATGTAGAAGAATGCACTTGAAAAAAGTTTCGATCTATCCGTATGTTTGAGAACTGGTTACGGATATGAAATGTGCCAAATAGGAGAGCACTAAGAACATGTTAAAATGTCTATTTGAAATGGAATGTGTAATGTGGGGCTTTAAAAAAAACAATAAAGCCTCTTTAATTAATTTGGCGATCGTTAACTAGGGGATAACCTCCCACGGTGTTATTCCCAGTGTGGACGGATAGATGGAACATTGACAGATAACTGAGCAAGGCTATTGAAAGAAATAAACAACTACTAACCCCATTTACCAATAAATAAAAATAAATTTAATTAATTAAAACATAACAAAAATTTTACTTTTCAATCCAACAGATTTACATTAATGGAATTTAGTCGCAGTGTTCAATTTATATCATGCTACGAGTGGTGAATTAGAGAGTACAATTTCCACGCTTGACAGCATCACCTGGCGTCTCTCTCCTCTTGTCCTGTATTTCCACGTCTAATGTGTACGCTTTGGTCCCCTTTCTGACCCTGATTATTCCGACCTCTCTTAGATGCGGACTTCCCTCTTGGACTGTCCCATCGGGATTTCTTTTTCTTGGGAGGGTATAAAACTGTTCTCTTAAATACAAGAGTATGACTAAAGCTATATATGTTTCACCACTTATCTGTATACATATAAACTCTCTTTGTTCGTTATTCAGATTAGCGATTCACACTGCATAAATTCTGACCTAATGTGACCTTACGATTAACGGTCCTTACAAATGACCCCTGTAAGGTACATCCATAAATACATCCAAGTCTGGCTTATTAGATCTCGCGTCACAGCAGCAATTGACACGTGGGCGGTGTATATAAATACAACTTGTCGTATATATCAGCATACAGTACTATACGTCTCCTTACAGCTAGCCAATTCCACACAATACGATAAATATTCGATTACTATTGTATAAGATTCACTAAATTCTAGCTTAGAGTAACCAATAACATGCAAGATCATTTAGGCATTGCAAAATCATATATAAATATATAATTGTCATTAACTCACGGTAAACAGTAACATCCTACAGACAAAGGAAATCAATTCATATAAACATAAGAAATTCTACATATTTGGATTAATTCATAAATCCCTATGAAATACTACACATTTGAAAATTAGGATTAATTCATATAACCCTATGAAATACTACACATCTGAAAATTAGGATTACCTCACAAATCCGTCAATTCTATCAATGAACTAATAACTGTTAAATTGAAGAATTAAATTGCATAACCCTCTAACATATCAACAGAGTCCTACGAAATGAATACACGATACATGAATGAATCATAAGCATATCAACACATTTGGATAAAACCAAACAAATGAAATAGAATATTACATGGAAACTAAAATTGCGTACCTTAATGCTGTTTCTTTTCCACACAAACGTGCGTCCTAGTACTATAGCCTGTCTTCCTTTCAAGACAGCTATCTGGCCTTTCTCTCGTTAACGAGGGAAACACTATTCTTATGTTCCCACGGAGTTGGACCTGTCTTCTCACAAGACAAGAATCTAACTAAAGAAATTTGTCTAAAGTTGCTACCTATAAATTCTCAGTCTCCCAAAGTGTAC
>JAECUM010069522.1:0-10654 GCA_016617855.1 Megalonaias nervosa
TTTTTTTTTTTTTTTTTTTAGATTTTGTCGCTGGCGATTTCTTTTTAGCTGTCATTATATTATTTATTGTTATAGAAAATTTGCTTGATTCCATCGCCTGATACCGCCTTTTTAGTTGCTCCAGATACCGCCCCTGACGCTGCCGCTAGTCCCAGTGTTCCTAATACCGGTGGAATCTTCGGTAAAATTACAGAAAATACTGGTCCAAAAATTCCGCCGTGTTTTGCCATGGCTGTTATTTGCGCAACAGATAGTTTGAGAACAAAGAGTTTTCCCTGATCTAGCTTACTGATTTGTTTCTGAGTTAACATTACTTTCACTGCGGCGCTGTCAGTCTCCGGAGACTTTCTCATTACAGAGACAGAATTACGTTTAGCAACCGCCGCTGATAATTTTTTAATTTGATCGGGCGTAAAGTATATTTCTCTAACTGTGTATTCCGTTTTCATTTTATACTTGTTTGTTAGATTAAACTTGGACAGTCATTCTACCTTTGACTGAGTCAATCGTCAAGAATCGATCGCTAGACACAAGCGCAAATACGTTTAGAGGAGTCTCTGGAAGTTTTCCAAGCGTCCAAGTTACTTCTATTTCCGCGGTTGAATTAATCATTCGATCTGAGTGTTTTGATACGTCAAAGTAAAAGATAGGATAAAACGTACGAAATTCTTCAATATTAATCTGTGATCCGCTGTCAGCGTCCTGATATTTTTGCATCGTTTCCATCAGGTACATATACGCTCTCGTAACATTTTTACCAGCGTCGGCTGTAAAATTACATTCAATCGCTCGTTCTGGGTATTGTTTAGAGTTTATTCTGACAAATATTCTCCTGACGTCAGCGTTATCAAAAATAGAGTTATTTTGTAGGAGGCTACCAAGTCGTGCTGTTTGCTGAAAGACAACGAATATATATATATTGGTAATTGTTCGCTCGAAGTAGCTGTAATAAGCTATGTGTAATCGATTGCGTTAGGAACACTTGTCTGATATATTTTATGCTGAAGAAAATAAATCTTTTTTGTAAAAGCCTCTTGTTAAGTTCTGCTAACCTTGCTATTGATGGAACAATTCGAGGCATCCACAGCGCTAATTTCGTAATCACAAATTTGTGATCAGCTCCACCAACTCGAATAAGACAATTATTTTGATCTGCCCGATCTAAAATAAGTGTGTTTCAGCCCTCGAAATACCTTATGATAGTCGCGACAAAATCCAAATATTGTGCTTAACGGCAACATCATTGTCATTTGTTGTGATCCTGCTGTAAGAGGTTTTCGCTTGATATATCCCTCGTTATATCTTCCGTTTCGTATATTAACAAAAGATTTGTTGACTAAATCTAACATAGCTACTCCATTAGCAGCTGCACCTGGTGGTGTTATACTAAAGTTGTTGCATGCTCTTGTCAACGAATCTCTTGTTTCGTCTGCGTTTGCAGCTGCAGCTGGTGCTTCTATTCCAAGGCTTCCAGCATTCGCTATAAGAAAATTTCTAACTATCACAACATCTGCAGAAGCGTCAGTGCCGTGTGTAAAAACACCGCCTAAAAGGAACTCACTTCCAACAGCTTGCCCAAGTCCTGTATCCTTGAACAACGTCATATTTGTTGCAATTCGTCTCGAATAATCTTCGCTAAATGAAATAATATTTAATATTGTACTTGCAACCGGTAACCAATCATTAATATCCTCCACTGTTTGATTTTCTAGTTGATATCTTGCACCTTTAAATAAACTCCAGCCATCATTTACTAGCGCAATTTCTGCGCCAGCTACAATATCACCATCAGCTGCTGTTAATATCCTACCACGAACTTCTAGCATAGCCTTGTGAGGCAGCAAGAACACATCTTCATCTCTTGTGTTAAATTTTCTTGGACCAGCTTTATTTGGTTCGTTTGAGTTCTCGTCGAGGTATTCAAAATACTCGAAGTCTGTTGCTGTATTTTCAGTATCATATTCCTCATCAAAATCAAGATAATTTTTAACTGACATTTTTATTTTATGATCGTTACACAAAATTGATAAATCTGAGGCAAATCTAATTTTCGTCTTGTTTTGTGTACTAGCTTACGTACCACCTCCTCACCGCGTGGCGATAGTAAATTTTTGTTGTAGCTATCATAGCTCGTTCTATTTCAGCTGTTGGTGCAATATCTGATATTGCTCGTTTTATTTCCGACACCGTAGGTGTTGCGCCCTTAATTTTTTGCCCTACTGCAGTGCCAGCTGCTGACGCAGCTCCCATCGCAAAAAGCTTTGCTAGCATCAAGAGCAATTGGTGCTACTTTACGTGCAATTCCTGGGATATTCTCGATCACCTTTGTAAATATATTTCCAAAAAATCCACCTACAACAGTTCTTCGATAAACATTTTTTTGTCTCATCTTCTTATTAAATTGCGCAGGTGTTATTAAATTGCGTTGTTGCGCGCAGGTGTAAATAATAGGTGACAATTTCATTGTTAAGATCTATTTGTCGTCCTGATTGATCTGTTGGTTGCATTGTTATGTTGGTTATTTGATTTTCAGGAGTAATCGGATAGTATATTATTTGTCGAGGAGTAATTTGCATCAGTGACCCAGGCGTAACATCTGGCGAAAAAGTATAGATTGTTTGACCTTTGTCTTCCTAAATGTGAGTAAAACCCTAATGCAATAGAACAATTGATAAATATTGTATTTACTTCTGTTATGTTAACTGGAAGATCTACATCACAGAACATACTTTGTTCTGTAACATTGCCATACTGTCGACGATTAAGTCCTAGCAACGATGCGATACTGGTCGCTGGTGAAAAATCGATCATCAAATTATTTTTTGATGTGATTCTGGCTCGTAGCGTATTATAGTTTGGAGTTAATTCAAAATTGTCTGCGGCAGTGTATTTTGTTATCAACTTTCTTATCGTTTTGTTAAGATCAGTTACATTATATGCCCCCTGTGGTATTTTGACTGACACCCAAGCACCATAATTATATGTAAAATCGTCATTGACGTTTGTTTTTACATTTGCCATAGAATGCCATATCGTAGCGGAAATCAATCAGATTTCGTACTGTTCACCAGGATCTAGTATTATTGGCGGATTATAGTTAACAGAAAAGTTTGCGCTGTCACTCGTTGTTTGTGACGAGTCGAGTAATAGTGTTGTTGACATTTATATAAGATAGCCATGTAAAATTTCATACTCGTCTGTTGTTAGTAATCCACTCGATCTAAGATTATCTAGTATGTCTATGATTTCGTTGTCGATTTCAGTGCTTTCATTACCTGCTTCTTTTGATAATATTAATAAGATAAGTCGGTCAACCAGTTTGGCGTTTGATGTAAAAACTTTAACGCCATATCCAGTGGTTTCCTCTGGTAATCTTTTATTTCGTTTTCTTTCGTATTCATTAAATAGTCTTTTGAAAAATCTCAACCTTTACCATAATCTTTTTCTCTGGTTCTGTTCTGCTGTCGTACGTAAAACATAAGCAATAACTCCGTTTCTTATAGTATTCATTTTATCTTACTTGTGATTGGGCTTCTCCTATTTCTTTATCAGCTTCTAAACCGAGTTTATAAATTTCTTCTAATTCTTTTATTAAATTCTAAACCGAGTTTATAAATTTCTTCAAATTCTTTTATTAAATTCTAAACCGAGTTTATAAATTTCTTCTAATTCTTTTATTATATTTTCAAATTTTTCCTCCGGCCAATTTGATTGATTTCGAATATCTTCAATGTCTTTGATATTAAATTTTTTTTGAAAATCATCGTATTCTTCATCCAATATTTTTTCACGTGCCTTTTTTCTGAGAAATATTATCTTGTTTTGAGTGGCATTATTTCTGCGATAGATTCAGTCATCATTTTTTGTTTTTCAGCTATATCCTTAGTTTGCTCTGATAAATTTTGTATCAACCTTCATAACTCGGTTGGATTGACCATCAATCTTGCAATAGCACGTTGTTGCTCAGGATGGTTGTTTATTAATCAGTCAAATTCAGCCTGTCGTGCAATAGGATCAGCAATGTTTCTTACAAGTCCCTCTACAATTTTTTTAGTTTCTTCTTCTTTCAATCTTTCTCCGAGTAAACCTAACAATCCTTTTTCTTTCATTTTTCTAGTTCTTCCGGAGACAATGCTGATATTTCTGGTTGTTTACCGAGTACTGCTTCTGTAACAGGTTTAAAATGTTTGGTGGTTTCTTCTTCTGCAACACGTTGTCTTCGACGACCTTCTTCCACCCTTTTCTTAAAAGCAACTTGAGATGCTGCAAGGCTTTTAGTAATTCATTTTTTTTAATGATAATCCATTATTTATTTTTATACGCGATATAAAAATTTTTATAGATACGTGTCAATACAACAACGAAACATTTTATCCGGATCACGCGCTAGTTTATCAAATAAAAAGAAATTATATTTATATTTAGTTGCTTGATGATATAATTCAATAAATTTATCTTTTGTTACGTCAGCACATTGCTCGTTTGCAATATTTCTCACATCAACATTATCTATCCCTGGAAATAATATAAAACTTCCCGTATTTCGCCTAATAAATCTATCAACGTTGTAAAATCCGAGATAAATCGAATTACATCTTTTGTTACGCGATAATGAAAAATACGACTTAATCTTATTCATCTCCTCGTTGTTTAGCAGAATATCGTCACACACAATTATTTTATGCTCGGACGAATCAAGTTCGTTGACAGGGATTAATTCCTCTGGTTGTCTTATTAAAAATATATCATCGCCAGCGTCAAGCTCATCACGAAGTTTTTCGTTGTATTCGCGTAATAACTCGTATTTGTCTTGTTGCGGATTAATTGTGTAGATATATACCTTATCGTAGTTAAAGTTATCGTTGAGTAAGAGATTTAGCAAAAGATTTGTTTTACCAGAGCCTGTACGACCAACAATAAGATAATGACAATCTGGAAGTTCGTTATTATGTTTATGTTTGATTAATCCTTCGGTGTCAAAATTTAATATTGTTGACTTCGCCATTATTGTTATACAATCTTATGTTATATAATTTACTTAATATGGCATATTACACAAAGTTTGGAACAACACTTACAGGATCTGTTTCCGCTGACGAACCAATAATAACTGATACGCCATCACTAGTCAAAAAACCGGCGACACAATGACAGGAAACGTATTTATGTCAAATCAACGAGTTGTAGGTTTAGAAACAAATTATCCGCCAATAAAAGTTGTTGATACACAAGCTGTTAGTTATGCACAACTAAAATCTGTTGACGGCAACAAACTATCACTGACAGGAGGAACTTTAAGCGGTAACTTGGATATGTCAGGGAAAAAAAAAATAAATTTAGAAACCGCGTATCCGCCAAGAAACTTAAATCAAACACAAGCTGTAAGTTATTTACAGTTGAAGTATGTTGATGATAACAAGCTTGATAAAACCGATGAAACAATTACAGGTAATATTAACATGTTAAGTAAAATAATTATTGGGTTGGAAACCGAGTATCCACCAGCAAATGTTGACAGCACACAAGCGGTGAGTTATACGCATCTAAAATCCGTTGACAATAACAAACTTAACAAGGCCGGCGATACAATGACAGGTAACCGTGTAATGAGCACTAACTCAAAAATAACTAGATTACCGATAATCTCACCACCAGCTAATGAGACTACTGCTATTAGTTACACTCAGTTAAGAGGAGCACTTGTTCCGTATTTAAGACAATCCGGTGGACCAATGTCAGGTAATATAAATATGAGAAACAACAAAATAACGACATATGTTCCAGTTAACCATAATGATCTAACGAATAAAGCGTACGTTGACAGTGTGTTTAGTGGTGGTATAAAACGAACCAAAAACAATGTTGGGTATGTTCCAGTACTTTTTAAGGCAACTGATAACCGAGTTGGGTTTGAGATAAGCGCATCATCATATTATCCTGAAAATTATCCTTATCACGCTTTCTCTGATAGACAAGAATGGACTACTAACGGAGAAGTTGAAAATTTTTGGATTAAAATTAAATGTCCTACTGCAGTCGCTATTTGGCAATTTCATTTGCGAGGTCGATTAAACTCTAGTGTTGGTCGAATTTATAATTGACGATTGGAAGGATCAAACAATGATATCGACTGGGTAATATTATATAGTTCAGAAAACATGTATATTTCAACAACACAATATTTTGCTATTCCGACAGAAAATACTGTCAACAAGTACTTGTATTTCCGAGTTTATGTTATCGCTACTGAACATCCGTTTCCAGGGTTGACATCATTTCAAATATACACACCTGATGATCAGATTTAATCTAACGTTGTAAAATAAATGTCACAAATACTCACATTCATTGCGAGAGAATTTTATGATAATATTTTTAACCCCAAAATAGATGTTGGGGACGAATCACCATCAGCACGTGTGATAAATACTATGAAAACAATTTCAATTCCAATGATAAACTCTCCATTGTCAGAAGAAGAAAAAATTTTATTCTCGTTATGCATATGCGAGGACCACAACTACTTAAAGAGACTTTGATATTATAAACAGTTACTGTCATCCTGATGATTGTATAGAAGAAAATAAACAAATTGAAATCCTGCTAGAAAAAATATTGCTCGAGCTTAATCTTGAAAATCTAGATTTGATTATAAAATCGAAGTTAATAAAAGAATGAGCTTATGGTGAAAGAGTAGATTTAAAAGAACGAGTAAACAATATCCATGATGACCTCGATAAACTAGCGGAATCTAAGATAATAGGAATAAAAAGGAACAAGAAGGTATACAATAGTTTTTGAAAACGAAAATTTTTTAAACATCTCGGCATGTACTACTACAAGGAAACCCTAGTTAAAGTTGTTAGAATGACGCCGAATACGGAGTTAATAAGAAAAGCATACTAGAACGCACTTCTACCAATCATGCGTAAAAAAACAACAGAATTTGATCCGATTATTGTTCACAAATCTCTAGCGATAATCAAAGATTTTGATAATGAAATTAGTAATCTCAGCGATGAGAAGCGAGAAAAGTTTTTTGAGACAGTCAATCGAACAACATTTGGTGTAGGGATTGGTTCTTATTATGGCATAGGTGAAGAACATGATGTTTCACTTCCATCACTCCAACGCTCTAGACAATTATCATTGCGATGTTATTACAATGAAGTCGAGAAAATGTTCACAAAACAATACAAAAAATTATGGCTTAAAGTGAATACTTTTACTCAAATTACCATTCTTGGACGAAAATCACTCCAAAAATTAATGCTGATAAATTTCGTAGTCGCATATGCATTTACCAGACAATATCTTATCCTGAAAAATTTTACTTTGAATCAAATAAGCTTGGTACTTGGGTTTATTGATGAAACAGAAAGAGAATACGGTAATTTGGTGAATGAAACAGATTTTTATGAACGTGAAGTAGAAAGCACGTTTGATTCCTACAGTTGGTTAAAGAAAAATGAGGTATCGACAGATGAACGATATAAGGATACTTCGTCAGATGTTTATGACAAGTATAGAGATTTTATAGCTGATCCTAACAATAAGTTTCGTGAATTTCTTGATTCAATTGTTGGTGCTACAGTTTTTGATATTGTATAAAACTGTAAACAAATATTGTATATTGAAAAAACAGATCATCGATTTCAATCATATTTCAGAAGAAATTCCAAAACAAGATGTTGACGCACTAATGCAATATTTCAAATTTTATCATAAAAACCTTTGGTGTGTAAAACAATGTTACAAGTATTACAGTAGAATACTTCGAGTAATATCATATTTACCACTGCTCATGACAAGCTCTGGTATAATTTCGAGTGGCACATCATTAAACCCATTTTTGTTAATAATATCTGGTGTTGGTGTTTCTCTTGCAACAGCGTGTAAGAAAATTGAGCCTCGATTTGAGACTTGAAAATATTCTTGTAAAACAGCAAGTATCACTTATAAAAAAAATTACTTGATCAGATACAATCTTATTTGCGAGGAGCAAAATATGATATGGACTACTTATTACGAGAGTTCCGTATTATTGACAGCATGTTAACAGATATTCTGCCAATGAGAGTTAGCATGTACGAAAATAATTATCAAACAAAATATGATGATGATAGGGTATAAAATTTTGTCTAAAGTTTAGAAATAAAATAATCTCAAACAAATGTTTCACTTACCTGCTCACGTACAAATCCACTTGCTGAATGAACACGGAGAAAAATTTTGCCTGCCTTTTATAGCGTTATAACGCCTACTCGAAATTTCCATTACTTAATCTTTGAAATTTCCATTATGTAATCTTTTTTCAATTTCCATTACGCAATTTTCCAGAATGTTCTTTGGAATTTCCATTACATAATTTCTAGAATGTTCTTTGGAATTTCCATTACATAATTTCTAGAATGTTCTTTGGAATTTCCTCTTAGGTGTTATAATTTTATCTTTTACCTCATAAAGTTGTAGGTGTTATAGTAGTAATAGAAAACAGGTTTTCTAGATCAGAGACCCCCTTACCCCGACAAAACATAATTTGTCAGAAAAAGTTTTATCATGTAAAAGTCATCATCGGAGCTGAAGAAAATGTCAACATAGAAGGGTTTTTAGAGGGGGAAGTGGGTCTCTGAGCTAGAAACCTGGTTTTCTATTACTACTTCAAGTACCGTGACGTCATCCCACCTGACCATTCCTATTGTCTCTATATAGTCCCAATTTTTTTTTTTTTTTTTGGTCTCTATACAGTCCCACCCATGTTAAAATTCCCCATGTTAAATTCCCCTTGTCTCCAAAGTACAAACACCCTGTTTTAACATTAAGGTCCCATTGTCTCCAAAGTTTTCCAACTATACTGCTCACGTACACTGAGTCATCATATCTAATACCTCCGCCTATTCCGACAGGAGGTAGGCTTTTTTAAAAAGCGCATGTTGTCCAAACATTTTCCTTTTGAACTCGGGGCGTTTCCCTTTCCTGTGTTGCTTAGTTAGATTTACAGACGCGCCATAAGCTTCAGAGACATTCAGGTCCAGTGTTCTACACGACACCAAGCTAAATGTTCTACACGACACCAAGCTAAGTGTTCTACACGACACCAAGCTAAATGTTCTACACGACACCAAGCTAAGTGCAACAGCTTTAAAGTACTTTAAACATTATTCATAAAATTTACAGTAAGCACTAAAACTTTACACTAATTATTGGAATAAGGTTAAAATGAGTACAATATACAATGAGTACAATACAATATACAATGAGTACAATACGAGTACAATACAATATACAACGAATACAATACAATATACAATGAGTACAATACAATATACAACCAATGCAATACAATATACAATGAATACAATACAATATACAATTAGTACAATACAATATACAACGAATACAATACAATATACAATGAGTATAATACAATATACATGAGTGCAATACAATATACAATGAATACAACACACAGTACAATGAGCACAATACAATATACGTGAGTGCAATACAATATACAATGAGCACAACAAACAGTACAATGAGTACAACGCACAGTACAATGAGTAAAATACAATATACAATGAGTACAATACAATATACATGAGCACAATACAATATACTATGAGTACAATATAATATACAATGAGTACAACACAGTACAATGAGTACAATACACAGTACAATGAATACAATACACAGTGAGTACAATACAATATACAATTAGGACAATATAATATACAATGAGCACAACACACATTACAATAAGTACATCACACAGTACAATGAGTAAAATACACAGTACAATGAGTACAATACAACATACAAAGAGTACAATACAATATACACTAGTGCAATACAATATACAATGAATACAATACAATATACAGTGAGTACAATGGACAGTACAATGAGTACAATACAATATACAGGAGTACAATACAATATACAATGAATACAACAGTACAATGAGTACAACGCACAGTACAATGAGTACAATAAAATATACAATGAGTGCAATACAATATACAATGAGTACAATATAATGTACAATGAATACAACACACAGCACAATGAGTACAATACAATATACAATTATTAGTATATACTTAATAAAAAGTCCCATTAGTTTAACATTGTTGTTACGGGTCAATACCCAGCGGTATTGACCGGAGTTAAGTCAAAATATTCAACGCTTCCTTTTATGGTTATAACGTGCCCGCGTTCGAAGAACTATTTTTGTCTACGTCGAAATGAAAATGATGGCGAACGCTGACGTTCACTTGAGCTCATTGTACAATAATTATTGTGCTAATTGTACAATAATTTTGACGTTCTCAACGGTTTACTCGAGATTAGTCCAGAACAGTTACATATATATATTCATCAGTTTGAAGAAGAGATAAAGGTGGAGGCAATGGATCTACAAATAAATCCAGGTGACGTGGAAAATGTCACATAAAATATAAAACACCACAATACCATGAAATGACGACGCACCGAGAGGTAAAAAATGGTCAGTTATGGTTATGGGCTGAGAAGAAAGAGCCTTGGACAATAGAAAACATCCACCCAGATCTGCTGAATGACTATCTTAATGAACTTTTGCTTTCTATACGCAGATATGATGGCTAGATATAGCTCTCGTCCATATATA
>JAECUM010069523.1:0-15575 GCA_016617855.1 Megalonaias nervosa
GTTAGCCGGGACAGTTTCAAGAAAGAACTGCAGATTTTACGTACACAGCGTTACCAGCTCGTGAAGGTGGTCCTGGATGTAGAATAATCCATGACGACGACTACTTGGATGGATCTGCGTGCGGACTGGGTAAAACAGAAGCAGCAATAGCTTCGTTAAAACCACATCAATCATGCGTTATTAGCAGTTATCGAAAATCCTACACGGAGAAAATCAAATCTGATTTTGGTTTTGAATCATATTTGGATATCTCCGGCGACATAATATTCAAACCAGACGACAACAGGAGAGTTGTAGTTCAGTTAGAATCACTCCACAGGATAAAAGGCGTTCCAGATGTGTTGATTGTTGATGATTGGCATGGGATACAACGACAACTGTTCTCATCGGTACAACAGAACAGAGGACGATTGGATAAATTTGCAGGATTAGTGAAAATGTGTCAACGATTGATTGTTCTTGACGCTGATGCGAATAATGATGATCTGACGCTGTTTCGCGATAAAATGGAAGATCATCAATGAAATTTATTATTAACGATTATAAACCAGATCATGGCAAGAAATTTATCGTTGAAAATTCACATAAAGATAATCTTGCAAATCTGTTAGAACAACTAAAGCGAGGAAATAAAGTCTCAGCGTTTACTCATAATAAAATCCGCACTAATTATTCCGTGGAGAGTCTGGCGAAACAATTACAGCATCATGGATACCGAGTGCGATATTATGACGCCGATACAGATCCAGCACAAAAAAGTTGAATTTCAGTAACACCAATCGCGCTTTTGATGATTTTGATGTTGTTATATCAAACCATACAGTTGAGGCCGGTATCAGTATTGTCGATAATAGATTTACTCATCTGTATGTGTTCTCTGAAGAATTAGGGTCGGTTGAAGCGACAATACAAGCAATCCATCGGTTTAGATGTGTTAATGAGGTCCATTATTCGGCAACAACAAAACAGCGCGATTGTAAACTTCCGACGTCGCACAAAGAGATAATAAAAGTTATTGAAGATCGTGAAAGACTGCTTGATGAAAAAACAAAATTATTTAGGGTACGTAATGTTGGTGAACTGTTAACGCCATACGGATAAACTTATATCAATGACATTATTGAAGAAAATAACTCAAAAATGTATTTTACTCCACGATTAATTGCGATGATGAGAAACATCGGATATGAGATTGTGCAAACCCCTGCAGACGATTATAATACTTGACTGTCGAAGAAAAAACTTGGTAAAATCGAAGATGAAATAATTAACAGTGATCCTAACGTCGATGAGTTTTTGAAGACCAGTATCGGTGATAGGATAAAACAAGCAGAAATTAGATTGAAAAAACCAGCAGAGAGAATCTGCCGCAATATTACAAATACAATCCAGAGATGCGATTAGAGCCATATGAGTCGAAAAAGTCATATCTGAACCATATGTTTCAATATGATGTAGGAAATCCTCCCGCGAATGAGGCTGAATCGTTGTACAAATCATCGAACAAACTGAAGTGCGCTCAACGAGTCATCGTTGACAAATTCAATAACGGTAATTCAATTGACGCAACAATGTTTCGATCAGATAAAATCAGCCCGCGAGAAAAATTAAATGCGATAAGAGAATTTCTAAATTTGTTAAATCTTCCAGATGTAGTACCTGACGATTTGTTGAAAACAACAATTGCGATATCGGGGCCCGACATCAGAGCGCGCATTGAGAGTATGATGTACGATAAAGATCAGTTGATGAAATATCGTGAATTAATGAAAAACTGGTCAAGCATATTTCCTGGAAAAAAGACTTTGGACCAAAAAATTAACCACTGGGAATATAATCGAAAAAATAAAATTGATCTATAAAAAATTCGGAGCGTCTTTGACAGCAAATGATAAAGAAAAATTCATTACGATCAGACTACACATTAAGTTACCCAGTGTGGCCGAAATCAGATTTTTGCTGATAATGAATTCTGGAGAAATTACAACCACGACGCGTAAGGATTTTACGGCGGTGATGATGTCACTGTTATAAATGAACATTCCGCGGTGTTAAAATTTCATGTGTGGAGCGCTAATAACTGGTTCAAAATATTTGATGATGATGTTGAATATTTCACGAACCCCTGATAGAATCATGAGATTGACTAATAGACCGTTCTATCGCCGCTGATTTATCAGCGTTGAGACCTATGTCGCCTCTGTGGAATCACGACATATACAATATATTATTATGAAAATGTGGTGATTCCACAGCGCCGATAGAGGTCTCAAATTGTCCAAATAACATTTCTACGAGGGGCGCGGAGAGGTCGCAGCACATATACAACAACAACAAAAAAAAAATCACAGTTAATTTTAATTTTGTTTTCGTTGCTGAAATTTCTTTTTGTAATCGCCGTCGCGCAACTTCATCCCGCGCAGTAAATAACGGAATATTAGGACGATATCTGGTGTAACCGTAATTGTGATAACTCGTCGCATCTACGATTAATACTCGTCCATGTTCTTTGATTGATCTTTTATTGCATGTGCGGAGAACATCAATAAATTTATCCTTGTCGCTACGATCTATTATTGAAATATTATGCTTCATTATTATATATATTTTATTTAAAATGTAATTATGAAATCAACTATTGGTTGACCACCACATTTGCAGTGTTTCGCCATCAACAATATATCAGAATGAACAAATAAGTATTCTATCGTTGATTTATCGTCGCTGGCGAATCGCCACATTTATCATATATTATTATGAAAATGTGGTGATTCGCCACCCCTGATAGAGGTATAAGATAGGTCAACGAATGGTTCTATCGAGGGCCACCCGACCTGTCCAACACATCACGGAGACGTGTCCGCGTAACATTCAACTACTCGTCGATGGCGCGCACAAATATGTACACGAACGGATCAGTTTCCCATTTATATAATTCCCACTCACTGATCTGGAGAACAATCCACGTTGATTTTTTGTCGTTGATAAAATCGCGTCGATTAAATTGCTATGTTGATTCAAATTCCTTGATTGTTCTCGTTGTCATATGAAATCCAACTAACATCGTTAAACATTTATGTGTTTCAAATTTGACATAAATTTCGGATCAGTGATTCCTATACAAGAATAAATAATATATATCAAAGCCCGAAAGTTAGAGGGTTCTCCGCCTATATTCTTGAAACGTTAATTTATACATTTATATTTTTCAAATCAACGGGACATACTTTTATGCAAACAAACACTTTGTAATTGCCATCAATTGTGTCTTTATTCAACTGATCATACACGCGACAAGTCGTTATCCATCGAAGTTTCGCCTATGTTTCGGGAAAGGAATACATCTAATTCCTCCATTTATACGATCTGGATATTGACTGGCAGAATTACAAGACTTCTTTTCAACGTTATCAATCAATAAATCAACAAATCATTACAAAATTTGTAAATACTTATAATCAATTCATTGTTGCTACAAGCAGCTTGTCGGAGGAAAATGGCGGACTTCAGCAATGCCTGGAGGTGTGTCTAATTTGCTTTCGATGATTGGTCAATTGATCCAGTGTGATTGACAAGTGGCGATAGGTCAATTCGCGCGGCCCCCACGAAAGCAGAAGCCAGACAAACATCATCCAGCGCTACCGAATTCTATCAGGATGATAATAATTGGCCCATCTGGATCTGGTAAGACGCAATTGTTGCTTAATCTGATAATAAGATGGCTCAAGTGGAATAGGTTGTATTTAGTAGTGCCATCTGTAGATGATCAGAGATGTTATGAAGTACTTAAAGATTTTAATGAAAATGCAAAATTGTTGGACGAGGACGGTAATGATATTATTGATTTTATTACCAATATTGATGAAGCGCTATCTGTAGATGACATTGATGGACTTACTAATAACCTCGTAGTATATGATGATGTGATGTTGGACAAACAATCAAATCCTGCCAGAATATTTTCTAGAGGTAGACACAAATATACCGACGTGATTTATGTTACCCAGCGCTATACACAAATGCCTAAAGTGATCAGAGATAACTGCAATGTTTTAGTTGTGTTTAATGGAGTCGATACACATACTCTGCGAAACATTCATCAGACTTGGTGTTCAGGGGGACATGGACATGATTAAGTTCAAAAACTTTTCTTCAAAAGCACAAGCTACCCCACACGGATTTATCACAATAAATTTACATGATCCTAGGTCGAGGTATCGTATAGGTCTTGATAAAATCTTTGGATAAAAAAAAACCAGAGCAGCAGAGAGGGTGCGAATAATAAATATATTTTCTAGGTGAGTAAACAAACACGCGTGGAACCAAGGTCAAATATTAAGTAACCCAGTTGGTGGGGGTTTATAACGTTGTTGACTATTGAGACATATTTTGTTTCAAAAAGTAACAGTTCAAGCAAATATTCTGTTCATCCTCTCTGCTGCTAGTTTTAACCATAGAGTCGTAACAGTTGGGTATTATTAGTCTTTAAGTTTTAACATAAAGAGCAGTATTTCATAGTAAGTACAATTATAGTAACAGTATTGTAGATTGAAGAAAAATAGAAGAAAGAAACTGATTTAAACTGAAAAATAGAAGAAAGAAACTGATTTAAATGTGCGAAAAATATATAGACTTCCATTTGATGAGTTCTAGAAATATAGTTATTTAACGTCGACTTTACAGATCACATGACCATTCTTTCTAATGACAAATGTATGGTTGAATCAGAACTAAAATGCTAAAAAGATACTCTGGTCAACGGATCATTATGTTGTAAAAGACCTAAGAAGTAAACTCAGCTCTAAACCATTTTGTTTCTTCCGTTATCACCCGCGACCATTTCATTGCCTCATTGCATTTCTGAAGTTATATTTGGCTTAAAATATTCCGTCTAGTGTGACAATACACATGGTACATTTTCCGTCAATTAATTATTAAATATGTGACTAGAGGATAAGAAAGTATTCCGTCTAGTGTGTCAAGATACATAGTATCTTTCTGTCCGTTAATTATTAAATATATATCTAGAGAATTAAAAAGAATTATTAACTCCGCTGTGTCATTTTTTCCCGACTGTGAAGGTGAACAGCCACTAAAAATGCACCTGACTGGTCAGTTATGTGCTAGATTGTTTCATAGCCAGTTCTAGTTTCCTACCGGAACAGGTACAACAACCCGGCATTAGAATCTCGTCTTTAAAGGACATATGTTTTATAAATATGCTCACATTTATTTATTACTGTATTATAGTAATTTTTGTTAAAAGCTTCTGTCAGTATGATGCAAGTTTAGAAGGGTAAACATTATAGATTTGATGACGCAATACGAAGATCATGCTATCGTTTGGGCAGGAAATAATACTTACCGGGACTGAGAACTCTCGTACCCTATCAAGATACATACGTTCGCTATAGCTCTCGTGTGAAGTTATCTCGACAATTTTATGGTGCTTATTATTTGGCATGAATTGTTTACACTGTCTACCCTCACCGACTTTTTAAATTTTCTACTCGATAATAAATTGTACAATTCCGATCCTTTACAGCCTTTCAACTTGAGCACAACGTCTTACATTAATTTATATTATATATGTTCTGTCCTATATAGATAGATCCCGAATGACGCGATTAGCAACGATATTGGCGGTATGCTGGCCGATTTATTGTTTATGTTATATGGTGTTTGAAAGTTGAAATAAATTAATTGACTCTCAAGAAACTGTTGTAAAACATCAACACATAAACAGAACGCAAATCGAGGTTTCTGTTGGTATCTACGTTTGTAAATTATAAGTTTATTTTGCCTTGGCGTGCCTTGTTTAAAATGGATAATTTTGGTGGTCGCATATAAGAAAACTGCAAGGTTGCCCATCGTCTATGTAAATTGGGCGGAAGGTCGTCTGCTAGTTAACTTATCGGGAAACATCTATAGATAACATACTTAACCAAAGACAGCCTTCAATTTGTGAAGCTCTGTTACTTTCTAAAATTTTAACCAAACCTTTAATGTCAGTTACAAGTAATATACAATGACAATCTCTTGAGAATTTTCAAATAAATGACCAATACGCACGCTTATTTAAATTATTCTAATCTCATCTAAAAAAAAAAAAAGGTAGCATAAGCGGTCGGCACGTTCTGTTCATTCCTTTGTTTCCACTTCCATTAAATGTCGCGAGATTTTATAGGTACGCGTTATCTTGTTGAGACCTTGCGATACCGTTTGACAGTGTACGCTCCCACTGTATAGACCTATGCAGTTGAAAATTTTTCCGTAGTTACCTCACACAGTCTGATACATGTCACGACACGTAATCGCCATTAAGGTACTGATTTACAGGTATTGGTTCTTCATATGGTTCTTCATATGCCTGGCATGAAAAGATTGAATAAAACAGGATATAAGCCGCAAACCCTTCCATATTTCTGCAAAACTCTTCGAATGTGTATTGTCAAACACTGGAGTAAAGAGTTACATCAGAATAAAGGTATTAGAAAAAACGATCACACCAATCAGGGCACCGATGTTGACAAAATTATGGTCCTTATTTCTGAACATTATCTAGCAAGAAAGTTGAGTAAATACTATTCACTTGATTTAGACGAAGCAAAAACTTTCATTAAAAGAGTCGTGAAAATTTTAACTTACAGAGAAAGATTGAATAATAGAGAATATGCTGCAAAATAACACTTAGATATTCCTTTACTGCAATAACTCAGAATTATTTATACATAAGTAATAATTAAAAATTGAGAAAACAGATATTATTATATTTTCGATAAATAAATTTTGCAAATGTCGACTTAATGTTATGTTTCTGAAATACGAGTAGCTTATGGAGAGAGATACCATTTTTCTTTCAAACACTTTCAGCGAAGAGAGCAGCAGCACACACTAACAGCGCTAGCGATGGAGATAGTAAGTCCCGCTCAAGCATTGAGTGCTATACAAGGCTTATGCCTTAACCTTGCAACCGGCTGGAGTTTAAGAGCTCAAGAGAAAAGAACAACCTTGCTCTTAATCTGGAAGAATAAAGAAGAAACTTTCACAAAGAAAAGGGCTAGGAATCGGAGAAGCGGAAAAAAGCACCGACAGAGGGAGCAAGAAATGCAGACCCAGTCTGGGAGCATCCCGCCAAAACCGACTCCTGAAGTTAACAAACCCCAGTAGTCGACCCAGCCTAACATCGAGACAAAAGAAGCCCAGCTGACGGTCGAAACTGCCCAGGCACCGGACCACGTTTCGGAAAAACAACAACAAAAAAAAAAAAAAAAAAAAGGAGACTTATGCGAGTAAAGTTACCCATAGTCCCAAAGAAACGTCAACATGGCAGAAGGTAACACGTGGGTCCCCACCCACTTGCACATTAGCAGCAGACCTAGAGCTATCTTCGAATAATGAAAGTAGCGATAACGAAGAAGAGGAAAATATAGTGGAAGCGGAAGTAACAAGGCATAGAACGAACAGAGAGGCATTCCAATTTATGGAGATAGAAGCACCGTTGGAAGACCTAAAAAAAAAGCAGGAAACTTCATCAGTGTGGTCAGATATCTTGCTTTGGAGATCGCTCGACACAGAGAAGCCTAGACCTACACAATGGCACTTCGGTGTGAGAATCCTCTCACAATACTACAAGAAAGCCTACCGTCATTACCCTATACATAATTTAGCAGACGCTGCTAAATACCTGGGTGAAGTGCATGGGTACCAGGCATTTCCCGAACAATTAAGGAAGGACTCACGATCTGCGGAGGAAAATAGATACATGGAAATCGACCGCGGCACCTTCGACTGAAATGCCATAACAGCCCTTTTAAGGGCTACAATTGCCTATTAATTTAAAGGATTCCATTTTGACTTGGAATCCCGATTCAATTAAACCATTACACCTAATCTGATCCTTTGGTTGCCGATCAAAATTACAAAATTATACCTAATATTGACTCAAAAAACAATAATGTCGCTTAGACATGTAGCACAAAATTGTTAGGGAATTATTTCACGTACATTTATGTACTAGATTTAAATTCGATAGTTAGGTCGTAGGAAAAAATTTTCATAACTATTTGAGAATTTGGATAATTGCACAGGTGGCTTACACACTATTAGTATTAGGGCCCGTCCATTAGTACAACTGGACTAAATTTGACCAATCAAGTGCGGTCTTGCATTTGAGGGCGACAACATCCATCCCCCACCCCACCCTCCGGGTCACTTTCCGCCTTTTCCTCGACCAGACTAATTAAAAAGTGCGACCTTCGCACAAAAACGCGGGGTTGTAGTGGCACAATTCCTACAACCCCGAACAATTAAAAAGCCTGACATTCAGGCATAAACTAGTCGCGAAAGCACTAGCTTGCGTATGCGACTGTAATTCTTCTTCACTCATATGGAATGATAAAACCTTTTGGCGGTTAAAGTAGTAATCTTTATTGCCTCGGAATTCAGGGCTTTAAAATAATCTCCCTCGCGATATTAGTCAGTCCACGTGTTTCTGCTGAGGAGAGAAATTCTGAGGGGCTCCGAGATAAGTGGGTAGTACACTTCTCTTTAAACAAATCGTCCAAGGGTAAATGGGCTCTGGTAGTTTGGGAGACCCGAAACCAGAGAAGGACAGAGTGAATTCTCTGAAGAAAAGCGAGTGAGGGCTCGGGAAGGCAAGGTTAGTCTCGATCACATACAATGTGTTCCCTGATGTAAGTTTGTAATTATTGTTGAATTTATTCATTTTAAGTTCATAATTCAAATTTTCGATGAGTTCAGAAAATAATTGTGCATGTTATATAATTCATGTATTGCAAGAATGTAATACAATATTTCGTTGTGTGAATGAGTATGGGTTTAGTTGTTTTGTATGTAATACAAATCATATAGTATAAGATTTCGTGCATTTCTTCTGACACAAATTGTGCGAGTATGTAAGTTATCTGTCTTAAATGATTTGTTTCATTTATGATGAGGATTGATTTTCCTGTGTCTGGAAATGTATGTCAATGAATGGCTAATTAGCAAACTAACGTAGTTAAGACAAGGGGTGAAGTCCATTAATTCGTGTGTAATTAAGCTGTGAATTTTATTCAACCGAGAATAGAGTAATGCGTGCCGACTGTCATAGTTTAGCTGGTAATTTTATAATTAAAAAAAAGCAGGATGTGTTAGTTTGTCTAAAGAGGTTTAATTATGTCATGGTCGGTCGGAATGCGAGAGCAGCTGGACAGGATATAAATTCACGATTAACTGGCTTGTGAGCGTGCATTAGGTGCGACATGACCATAGCTAGTTCTGTTGAATTTTGATTGAAGATATAGAAGCAAAAGAGAGTGGGAATATTTGATAATCCCTGGAGAAGAAACCCTGACACGTATATAGGTTGTACAGAGAGAGAGAGAGAGACAGAGACACACAGAGAGAGAGAGAGAGAGAGAGAGAGAGAGAGAGAGAGAGAGAGAGAGAGAGAGAGAGAAGAAAACGCCTACCGATCTCCAGTATTAATTTGGAAAAGACCGGAAGCACCGGATGATGCAGTCATGCCGGCAATCTGAGTTTGATGAGTCACTCGTTCATATGAGAAAATTTGTTCCATTAGTATATCAGAACTGCTAATTTTTATTTCGCGTTATTTTGTGGCTCTGTTTCTGAGAGACAGTGAATTATTAATATATAATGTTCGATTTCATTTTGCTGTATTTTGCATACGGGGATTCGTTTTATTCTATTTTATGTCCCTGCTCAGATCTCTGTCATTTCATCCGTTAATTTCACATTTTATTTTATCATTTACTCGATCCTGGCAATAACACCGTGGTCGATGATCTCCTACATAACCATAACTAGAAACCATAAGGACTACGGGAGATCACACATCACCACCACTTTCTGACAATATCGTAAATTTATGGACCTACATATATAATATTCTCACAAAAACGTATGAGAATTAGTGAACGAGAAAAGACGTGAACGTGAATAAAGGAACGACAATTAATACATGTTTTAGATGGTGTGACTGGTGAACGCAAACATATTAAATACACATTTCGTTTGAATGCATTTTGATAAAATTAGTAAAAAATTAAAAAAATTTGAACTATTATATAAAATGAAACTAAGGAAAACAATAATTATTCCATGAATTGCCGCCTTGGGATACAAAATAACTAATTATGCGAAATTATACGGGAAAAGGTAAAAATTATTTTTTAAGAACTGAAACTTTAGGGTTGTCACTAAATTGTGTGTAGTTAATGTTTATGCATTATACATGAACGAAAATGTGTTTGGGTTTCGTTGCTGGGTAAAGCGTTTCCCGCGGGTGGTTAATTTTCATTTTTAGCTATTTCAAGATACTGAGTTCGATTCACCCAGTTCTGCACGAGCAAAGTGACTGCAGTGAGAAACCCGATTACCTCAAGTTCTGTGGCCGTGGTACAACCAGGGTACTTAGTGAGCAAAGTCTGACTGTGGTATCACAATACAAGGAGTTTTGTCAAAATGTTGTCCACTTTACGGACGGTTTCCTGAACAAACAAAAGGCCTATAAGGCAAAATATCTGACAACGGACTCTGTAAATCCAAGCCAGGTACTGATTGTGTGTTTAAAAAGACACACACCAATAACATTTACGGACGGTTTCTAAACAACAAAAAGCCTGTTAGGCAAAATACTTACAGCGGGCTCTGCCCAACCAAACCAGGTATTGATTATGTTTTCCTGACACACACCAATAACCTTTACTAACGGTTACCTGAACAACAAAAAGACTGTAAAGCAAAGTATCTCAAGCGGGCTTTGCCCAACTAAACTTGGGGACTGTGTGTTGTCAAAAATATGCACCAATAACCTTTACGGACGGAGTCCTGAACAAACAAGTAGCCTATAAGGCAAAGCATCTTACAGAGGGCTTTGCCCAACCAAACCAGGTATTGATTGTGTGTTGACAAAGATATACACTAACAATCTTTACAGACGGCTTCCTGAACAACAAAAAGCGTTTAAACCAGAATATCTGAGAGCGGATTCTGTTCAGCCAAATCATGTATTGTGTGGTTCTGATTCGCACGAATAACCCTTACGACGGCGGTATTCGGGGCCCCGAGTGGCCAAGTGGTCTAAAGCGTTCTCCGTTACGGATCACTGCCATCTCACCTCTGTCTGCGTGGGTTCGAGTCTCGGATTCGGCGAATGTGGATATGTGAGAAAGCTTGCCAGTAGCTTCTCGTGGGTCGGCGGTTCTTTCCGGGGATTTCCCGGTTTCTTCCTCCACCATTAATACTGGCCGCCATGTATAGCCTATCGTGTGCTGAAAAATGGCGTTAAGCCCTACAACAACAACAACAACAACAACGGCGGTATTCAGTCGTAGACGTATGTCAAGGATAAAACTGCAGTCTTTTATCGCTATCCTTGTTATGTGATAGAAATGTTTGATACGTTGGATGTTCCAGTATTTGTTCTAAATTTTTGCACATAGTCAGACCTATGCCACATACAAGCCATGCTATCAGATAGACTATATTCCACTTCAAGTTATCCATTTTATAAATGAACAGACAAATCGAGTTCATTTATATATTTGCATGTATGAAAGGATGAGTAATGTTCGAGTGCTATTTATTCAGTGGGATTATTCTTGTTGGATACAGATTCATGTACAAGCCTTGTACAATAGTTCTGATGAAATGATTTAATATGTAACGAAGTAAATCCATATGCGTGCATGTGTAACAGGTATCATTGCATTCGTACTTAACCGTGTCTCGTGTGCTGCACGGCTCTAGTCATTATATTTTAGCTGATTTGGGATGGGGAGTCGTAGAACTGTTGGGTTTCGTGTAATCCGTACGCTGCTGTCGATGGTGACGTTGGCTCAGAGGACGGTATTTGGTTTTCTCGTAGTGGGGAACAAAAGCTTCGGGACCAACGGGTCTGCAGGGAATATAGATGCTCTTGAGGGGTCCTTTGGCAGACTGCGAGGGGTGTGCCATACATCCTGATCGTCAACTAGACGCCATTACATACACGTTTTGTTTTTGAATCAATATCTGATATCGCTATACGAGTGAAAATCAATAATACATATATTCCACTTGTGGGTGAAACATTATTCATGTTGTAAAAATGTAATACTTTGATACCCTTGGTGATAGGTGAAACATTGTTCATATTTTTGTAGCAATTCTTCACGTTGAAACCTTTTGTGATAAATGAATCATTGTTCATATTTGTGTTTAAATTCTAAACATTGATCATCCAAGGTGATAGATCTATATATCAATCATATTTGTTTATAGTTCCATGCGTTCGGTTACTCGTTGGAGTTATATGTTCCGGTTAGTTCCAGCTAGGAACGATATCAGTTCCTTATAACAGTTGTTTAACTCTGTGTGCATCATTCCGTTAAATCCACTAGTATGGGGTCAGATTCATTCACCGTTCAGTTGCATGATAAATAAACATTCTCATTCACAAATTGCTTTTAGTGCCTTCGCTAAATCCAATCCCAACCTGGCTTCATCCTATAACAAGGGCAAACAATTCACCAAATATTGCTTCTCACTGATGCGCTGTTAACCTAAATACTTGTGCAAATAAACTGTATTCAGAGTAAACGTCTACGGATATTTAGTACCGAGTACTGGGCGATATCAGTACTGTAATAGGAGAAAGTTACATGATATAAATATGCATATTAAAACCGTCATGGAAAGATTTATATGTGAGTGTGTGTGTGTGTGTGATTTGGATTTTTAACGTAGCTTTAAAAAATTTTCAGTCATGTCGTTACGATGTCTGCAGTGTGGTAGTTTATAGTGATGTCTAGCACTAGGGCATCATGCCGCAGACATGTAGCATGATGTTTCACCCAGTCACATTATACTGACACTAGACCGACCAGTCCTAACACTAACCTCTTAATACTGAGCGCCAAGCGAGGCAGCTGTTAGTACCATTTTTGTAAGTCTTTGGTATGACTCGGCCGGGGATCGAACCCACGACCTCCCGCATCCGAGGCTGACGCTCTAACCACTAGGCCACCGGAGCGGTACGAAAGATTTATATAAGTCCCTTGATAACGTTTGAGCGTACCGGTAAGTGATAGTTAGCAATATTTATATAACGTTTGAGGAGAATATGTACAGCTATTAAGCAACAGCCACGAGGAAATACACCGTCTGCTTGTTAGTAAGATCGTGGCTGAAATGGCAGGAATAGTTCAAAAGGTCATTCCGACAACAGAAGGCGATTCTCCAGGTAGTTCATTTATTTTCGCCGCGTTTCAAATAAGAACATATCCATTTAGCGAAAAGTCACTGCAAGAAGTTGGTGTTTTCTATCGGCGCAGCAGAGACCAACGTTACGATCAATTTAAAACTACTATCTAAATTCATCAGGAAGTTGTTCTTCCCAAGAGATAATTACAAATGACTGCATTTCAAAATATTTTCGATTGTATATGCTGTATTTCAGAGTTTATAAAAAAAGAATCCACGTATTTAAGTTTTGCTATTTTAAAAATGTCAAGTAAAGATGTGATTCATAATATATTTTCCAAAAGTAAGGGTTTCTCTGACTTGTCGTTATAAAATTTTAGCGTTTCATAAACGCGTACAGAAGATTAAAAAGGTACAAATTTACAAAATCTTATATACGGTTTGGTCTGATCTTTAAAGGACTTTGCAGTTAGAATTTGGGAGCCGCTGTATGTCAGTTGGTAACGTGTTGGACTCGTAATTCAAGGGTTGCTGGTTCGATACCCACCCATGCCAGCCTTATCACAGGCACTTTGCTCCCATTCCTTGGCGTGAGATAGCCGATATTTATTTATTAAACTGTCATTAAAAAGAACAAAAACACACCACACTACACAATTAAGGTTAGTGTTAATAAAATGAGACACCTCTGCAAACAATTTGACGCAACTATTGTCCATTTTGATACTGATTTCTTACGTACAAATGCTGATTAAGAGCACCCCGAATTCATGTGAACTTGATCCGATTCCGACATTGCTGCAGCTTGAGTACTCAGATCCAATATTGCCGCCACTAAACGATGTTATTAATAGTTCTCTCTCATCCGGAGAATTCCCATAATGTTTCAAAACTGCCATTGTAAAGCCGCTGTTGAATCTACGCTAGACCCTAATGATTCGAAAAACTACCGCCTTGCTTCTAACCTACCATTCATGTCAGAAATCTTCAAAAAAATTGTTCTGTTCCAACTTGAACGTCATCTCAATTTAAACAGTCATCTTAACAATTTACAAACTGCATATCGTCCTCAACACAGTACTGAAACTGCCCTTCTGAAAGTAATTAACGACCTTCTCTCTGTTTTGGATAGTGAAAAGATTACAGTTCTCACCCCCACCTCCGGTGACTTGTCTGCAGCATTTGAAAAATAGACCATGATATATTACTTCACCGTCTCCAGCATGTATTTGGTATTCGCGATACAGTCTTACTATGGTTTAATTCATAATTTGTCGGAAGGACACAACATGTGTCCGTAAGTGGAAAACATTCTAGCCCTGTTCATTTGTGTTTTGTTGTTCCATAGGGTTCAGTTCTTGGACGCGTTCTCTTCATTCTGTACACTCGGCCCCTCTCAAGTGTCATAAATCGTCATCAGGTGTTTCACCAACTGTACGCTTTTGACACCCAAATATACAGATCTAGTCACATAAGTGAAGTTGATGCTACAATCAAGGAATAGAGAGGTACATTTCGAAAGTGTAATCATGGATGACATGTAACAAACTGCAGACGAATGATGATAAAACTGAAGCCATTGTGATCGCCACACAAAGACTTTCTAATTCCCATCCTTTACCTCAGACAATAAGTACCAACAACACCAACATTAAATTCGTAGAATCGCAGAATCAGTACGAAACCTAGACGTTACATTCAGCTGTACTTTCTCATTACACCAGCATGTCATTAATATATGCAAGGTTGCATATCTGGAGGTGATACGCATCAGTCTATTCGCAATTTCCTTTCAGCTGACTCCAATAAAACACCTGGGCGTTCCTTAGTACTTTTAAGACAGCACTATTGTAATTCTCTTCTATCCGCTTCAACAACTTCAACAAATTCAAAACACAGCCACTTGATCGTTTTTTAGAGTACCAAGAACCGAGCGCTCAACCTCACCCTGCTTTATACTCTCCACTGGCTACCCGTTCGATCGAGAATCGAACACAAAGTCTGTTCTCTTTTGCTACATGTCGTTGACTGCCTCCAATTCATAATACCTATAAGAACTCGTTCACGTGCACACCAATTCTAGATATTTAGGTTCTGACGACGACTCTCGTATTCTTATTATTCCCCCTATCAAAACGGAGTCCTACGGACAACGTCCTTTTGCGTACCATATACTAACTATCTGGAACGAACTACTTCATGAACTTAGACACAATGATACTGTCTTCTCATTCAATTCAAATGTACTCTTAGAACTTATCTATTTCGATAGCTAGAACAAACTTAAGAAGACTTAACAATGTTTCCTTACCCTGAATTATTTTCAGTATGCTTTTATTCATCATTTCGGGGTGCTTATTATA
>JAECUM010069524.1:0-16716 GCA_016617855.1 Megalonaias nervosa
ATATATATATATATATATATATATATATATATATATATATATATATATATATATATATATATATATATATATATATATATATATATATATAATGGTGTAAACATTTGCTCTTCTATAAGTTTGTAGAAGCTCTCCATGTAGGCTTCTGTGGTCCATTATATTTGCCGTCCTCAAAATCGTATCGTACTATGCCAGCTAATTCCTTGGCCTCATTTGTTGTTGCTATTTCTGGTATTTTTGTTGGCAAGCCGCTAATTGACAATCCTGACCCATGCGTCCTCACACCCTGGGATGACCAATGTGAGGTCATTACAACGTTGTTGTAAGCGTATCGTTTTTGTTCCATATCTGTCTCTGAAGCCCAGTGTGCTGGAGTCATGGAAACGAACACAACATAGCGCCACCGACCTGGATGTTCACGATCTTTTCTGGGTCTCGCATTCGCGTGGACGAGACGCGAGTCCCAAAGAACAATACCACCTTTGGGCACGGAAACGCGTATTCTCTGGCATTCTTTATCTCCGTAATATTTAATATCATCTTCCGTCAGCATGTAAAATATATTCAACTCCGATATCCTCGCTGCGTCTTGTCTGCCTTCAAAAAATTCTTCAAAGTAACAATGTGATCCTTCAAGGACTTCGAGTGTCCAATCATCTTCACATGCCTCCTCAAGATAAACCCCTCCTTGAACTGCGTGAAGTCCGACACGTGATGCATTCTGGTCCACGTGCAACCAGCTTTTGTTTGGTTCCGCGAAGCTCTCCTCACCGTCCTCAGGTGGCCGGCCAATCGCGTTAGCATCAATGCTAGTCAACAATTTTGATGTCTGCCAGAGTTTGGCAAATACTGATTTAGCCTTCAGTCTCACGAACCACGTTGGTTCCATGTGTCCAGTGTTGAAGTGGGAGATGATCGAATGCATGGAAGGCGGGAAAAATACACCGCCAAATTCTTGTAACCATCTTTGGTACTGTTGTATACACTCATCGCATTCCTTTTTGGACAAGAGATCCCGGACGACTGTGTAACCTTTAGTTTTCAACTCCTCTCGGTTCTCAGGTCCAAACATGCTGAAATACAAGAATAAAATATTGGTATTTTTGGAGAATCACCAAGACAGTGCGCTAGTCAAACTGCATAAAACAGAATTATAACTATCATTCTCGTCCATGAAATCATCTTTATTAAAATTTTACTCTTCTTTCATTTTTATCATTGATAAAATGTTGAAGGTCTGTGCTATAAACGAACCAACAAGACATTCTGTAGATTGCTACGTTTCTCCTGCTTTCCCAGTGTATGATCCAAATTTTAGCATAGCTACTTTAGTGACTAAAGTAGGTCATTAAAACTGCATTTTACATTGTGTGATTGTTAGCACAAATGGCATGGATGAATACAGACCTCAAGTTTATGACCATATATGCAACAGTATCTATGAAGCTGTGCTGCAAACACAAAACAAAAATAAAGTAAAATAAAATAAAATAAAATAAAATATTCCGTGGTGCAAATAAGTACACACAGACCGTCTCTGATGTACCGTCTACCTGTGGTGATCTCAAATGTGAATACGCCTGCAATATTTACTGACAGTATTTGCAAAAGTGTCCGTGATAATAATGACCTGCTGTTTCAGAGAGTTAGTAGCATCCTCCAAACACAAAGTACCAGTTATCAATAACTCGACAAGATCGGTCAGAAGTCACTTGGAGTTTGGGACATGCACTTTGCCGATGTAATCATAATCCCTGGTATATCTAACTACAATATGTTTGCATATCGCCCTCGATTCAGCTGCCAAATTGGCTTTTGAGTGAACCCCCACCTCGTTCCCATTAGTAGTAAGATTCATGTTTGACTATCGAGCATATAAGACCAGTTACTTAAAGAGGAATATTGTTTCTTTTTTCAAATTTTGTTTGTATTGTTGTTGTTGTTGCTGGGGGTGGGTAGATTACGCATTTTATTTTAACACCGTTGTTAGCATCGAACTTGTCGATCATCCCCACACCCATTAACAAAGCATGCAGAGAAGCAGAACGGTGACATGATATCATCAAAATGCATTCAGATTGGTCCGTACTCTTTACATCGTTCGTGCAGGGCTCACCATTCTCTTATTACAGTAAAAAAAATATGAAAAAAAAAAAAATAAAAAATAAAAAAATAAAATAAAATAAAATAAAATAACTATGCATCTGAGAAAACTGTCGAATGAGGAAGTACTGTTCTGGCGTCCGTCCTCGAATAAACTTGGTAAAGTAGCATGTAGCATTTTTGTTCATAACAGGATAAAGTTTTGAATTCCAATTGGCTGACGACATGACTATTTTAGGGCAGTATACATATACTATTCTTCTCGACTACAGGATGATGTAGCCCTGAATAATATGGCATTTTGGGTCTTAAAATTAGTGAACGGCGAACAAGTATATAAAGATACTTACCATCAAGATATTATATCAGCGAAGGTTTTAGGCTTATGCATGTCCGGTGCGAAACGAGGACAAAAGGCCCCCAAAATCTAATTTCGATCTTACTGAGAACTTTTATGAAATATTCAAAGAAAAATACAGGTTTGTTTCATTTGCGAACATAGAACAGAAAATTTTAATTTAAAAGGCAGATTTAGTAAAAATAAATGTAATAACAAATTGTGCCCCCCCCCACACACACACACACAGCTGGCGGGCACGCAAAGGCGGCTACTACTGATTATATGTCTCTTATGTTGTTCTTTGCTCTTTATTTTGAAATTTGCGGGAAACGATCGATCGACAGAAGTATAATGGTGCAAAGTTTTGCAGATATTTTTTGCAGTAAATTCTGTCATGGTCAGCGTGACACGTAACAATTAAGATTGACGTATGGGCTATACTCGCAATAACTAGGCTGCTTATAATGGTTAACCTCTCCTATTTGGAGGCAAAAGTGAATTTCAATTAGAGTCCGTTCGATAACGGCATGGCAGACATGTTAACGTAATGTCATGTAGCGGATGACAAAGCTACGACAAGCCGGAGCCAAACGTTTGGAAAATCTTGAGCCAGTTGAAATAGGCTGTAATAAAATGATATTTTCCAGAATAGTTATTAATAAAGGTGGTCTTGAGAGAATTATTCTGACTTCGATGGGAGTCTTAAAAAGTTGGCGGTTAGAGAAAGTAATCCTGATTGGCTAGGCTAAACTAAGGGTGTGTTTTCCAGACGAAATTCAAGGTTTAAGTAATCTCCCTTGCGAAATTAGTCCATCTAAGTTCCGAGGGGAGTCAGAATTTTAGCTCCGGGAAATAACAAGTATTTCACATTAGATTGTCCAAGGGACGTGTGTCGGAAAGTTGAGGACACGGAAAGAGAGAGATTCAGCTGCATAGTAAGGGCGAATCTCAATAAAGCACGAGGTTAGTCTCAATCACATACGGTACGCACTGATGTAAGTTTGTAATTATTTGTTTGATTTATTCGTTTTAAATTCATACATCAATAATTTTTCCTTGAGTGTGGAAGCTTTGGGTTTGCATGTCTTTGTATCAAATGTTACATGACTCATGTATTATATGGATGTGTTTGGATTTAGTGGTTTGTATGTAATAGAAATCATGTGTTGTAGGAATTTCGTGCATTACTCTGATACGAATTGTGAGGATTAATTTGTCCGTCTTAAATGAAGTATAACATGTAAGTAAGAATGTATTTTTCAACCCTTATGACAATGAATCAATGATTCCAGAGTAACGTAGTTAGGTTAAGGAGTGAAGTCCATTAATTCGTTTGTGTAATTAAGTTGTGAATTCTTTTCAACCGAGAATCGATGGTGTTAACATTTGGAACGTGTGTCGACTGACATATTTCCGGTAGAAATTTATAGCCCACAGTTGGACGTAATAGTTATCAAAGAGGTTTAGTTATGTCATGGTCCAGTTAGGATTGCGAGTAGCCAATTGAAAAAACATAAATACACATTAATAAGTTGGTTTGTATCAGACCAGGTTGCGAACTGGCCATACATTAGTTCTATTGAAATAGGATAAGACAATATCTGATGTAAAACGAGTGTTAATGGTGTTTGATCCCAGCAGAAGCGAAAAACCCGAGATGTATTTAGGCTGGGTATTACATTTGCTTTGAAGGAAAAATAGTTCCATATCTGTATAGCACAGTGGAAACGAACGTCTACAACCAAGACGGTTGATGCCCCGAACAGGCTAGAAGGAGAGAGAGAGAGAGAGAGAGAGAGAGAGAGAGAGAGAGAGAGAGAGAGAGAGAGAGAGAGAGAGAGAGAGAGAGAGAGAGAGAGAGTAATACGGCAATTCCGACCTATCACCAACAGTGATTTGGGAATGACCGGAAACAACCAGGTGATGCTCATATGCCGGCATTTGAGTTTGGTCAATCACTCGATTATATGATGAAATTTGTCTTCTCTGTGCAACAGAACGGCTAGTTGAATTTCGCATAAAGTTTGTAACTATTTCTAAGAGAAAGTGAATCATTCAAATGTCATGTTCAATTTCATTTTCATTATGAAATTGATTAATTTGTTATATTTTATATACGGGGGATCGTGTTGTTCTATTCCATATATCTGCTCAGATCTCTGTTATTCCATCCATTAATTTCATATTTTATTTTATCATATTGTTTACTTGATCTGGGCAATAACACCGTAGTCGATCATCACCTTGATAACGATAACTAAAACACCACAAGAAGTGGAGGAGCTCACTTCTCCGATCTCTGACAAAAAGCCAACAATCACGACATTTTTCCAATAGTGATGCAGAACTGGTAAATATAATCCAGTGTATATAAGATAAGCACACGATAGGTGGCGCTATGAATAAAAATACCGAAAACTTCGAATACCACGATACCATAGCACCCGCGATATCGTAGGAAGCAAATATACATGACTACAGTAATTGATACTGAAAACATGTTCCAGCCTGCATTATTGCCACGCATCGATATTATATGACGTCACGTGATGCTCTAAAACTCTTCCTGCAATGTTGTTTGGTGAAGTATATTGACCGAACAAAACTCGAAGCACTACAGGCCACTGCAGTAAGTGTCACCTCCCACTGGGATGTACTACCTTGATTTTACCCAAAATACAATTCATTTCAAGGTATCAGATTCTTCAATTACTGCAGAAATTAATACCAGTATATGTATATATAAACATCCAAGATGTCAGCAAAGCCGCATGTATAATAGTTAAAACTACTAATGCTGCATTTACAACAATTTCAGATTCTCCTATTCAAATTTTGTTAACAAATTCATATTTAATATGTAAAAGTTAACTCAAAAACTATCCAGAATTAATCTATGGTCAATGCTTGAAAAGGACATTCAGCTTAGGAAAAGCTTGGACAAATTGACTCTTTCACTCAGTTATTTTCTCAGTCATTTATTCAGAATTATTGTAAGTAAAGTTTTAATTAAAAAGATTATTTATGTCCTTTTTATTTATCTATTTGATTGCTTTATTTAATCATTAAATTGTTAAATTTTAATTAATAAAATATAATAATAATTATATGAAATAAAAATCCTCTTTAGGAGTAATGATTATGACGACGATGACGATATTGGTAGTTATATAATTATCATCAGTAATCCTTAAGATTCATCATGATTAATAATATTAATAATAATATAATAAACAATGCTCTTCGTCCTCACGTAAGTCATCTCATGATAAAGAGTCGCACGCGTCAAACGAGCTGCAAGACGGCCTAATTATGTAATAAACTGTATTATATACAACAAATCTTTAGGAAGGGTACTTAAAGAGTAAATTCTAATTGTTTTTAGCACAATACAACTTGTTTTGTCAAGACGTTCTTCATTTCACGGAATCGGTCTTCAGCTGTAGTGTTGAGGTACGTGAAATATAAAATTGCATTATTTCTTACTATCCGTTTTTTGTGATAAAATAGTTTTATACACTGGTTGTTTCAGAATGTATTCTAGATTTTACAAATAGTCAGACCTATCCCATAATGCCTTGCTATTAGATAGACTATAGTGTTTCAAGTTAGCCATTCTTATAAATGGACAGACAAATTGAATTCACATATGTATTAAAGGATGAGTAGTTCTTATAATTCAGTGAGATTGTACTTGTCGGGCACAGATTCATGTAAGAACATGGATTACAAAAATATCTGCACAGTAATTCTGATGAAATGAATTAATGTGTACTAAGTCAATTCATGTTCGTGCATGCATAATGTATATTGTTGTGTACGCATTGAACCGTGTCTCGTGTACTACACCGCTCGATCATTACATTTTTGGCTGTTTTGTGAAGGGATCGTAGAACTATGGGGTTTCGTGTAACTTTTATCCTGTTGTTGATGGTGACACTGGCTCGGTGGATGTTACACTCATTCTAAATTAACTTGCAATTCCAGGGTTTAAAAATTATGGGAAATGAAAGTTCACATTAATGTTTTAATTAATATTCACATTAATGTTTTAATTAATATTTTTAAGGACCTGTCTGCACTGGAGGTTGATTTTGGAATGCTTCCTGACACTGATCTTAGTGTTTAATGGACAATACAATTTAATTTAAAAAAATAAAAATTTGCATGTAATTTAGGTTATATCGATTCATTATAAAGTAAGAAGTAAATAAAAGGAATATTCAGCAAAATGATTTGTGTAATGATTTTTATTTAACTTATACAAATAGAAAACTCAATTAGAACATTTATATTACACTATCTGAGTAAATATATTGTGAAACGGGAGTAAAATTTTTGTCATATATATATATATATATATATATATATATATATATATATATATATATATATATATATATATATATATATGCATATATGTTAAATTAAATGTCACGTAAATTGCGAAATCAATCTGTAAATTACATCATGTGTTTTCTATAAAGTATGAAAGTGGTGGTTTTAAAACACCTTATTAACTTTAACTTTCTATAAACGTTTTAAGAACAAAATAAAGGAACAAAATTAAACATCTTTTATAACATTTTGATTGTGAACTATAACTACGAATTATCAGTTAATTCATGTTATGCAAGATCCAATTACACTAGAATATACAGATTATTTCTGTCTTGTGTTGTATTTAAGAAGCATGAAACGACCGTGTACGTGCATCTTTGCCATCCCATACATTGTAATTATTTTGCAAGCAACAATATTTGTATTCATTCTCTTTTAGTAGGATTTTGACAGCTTCACTGATTTCTTCTGTGAGATAGTTTGTTCGTATAAGTTGTCGTCTTATTTTGGGATATTTTCTTGGATTTAGTCCGGAAGATTTCATATCTTTCCACCTTTGGCCTTGGTATTATGGGGACAATCAACTTATTCTTCAATCGATATAACTGTTTTCGACGTTTCTCAGACCTCTTCTTTAACAGTAAATTGGCCACTTTCAAACTTTTTATAATCCTTTTCTATCGTGACACTCTTCTGCTGATTCTCTTTTTGGTAAAAGAAGTTGGAGATTTGACAATCAGTTTGTCAGTCGATGATAGGGGAACATCACTCGCGCTGGATGCTTCATTTGAGCAGTAGTAATAGGGGTTACCGTAGCGTCAATGGGAATTAGCATTACAGACCCCCCCTGGGCAAGTATAGCGTCAAGAAATAAAAGCACACCCTGGGTCTGTATAGCGTCAATGGAAAATTGGGTAGAGTGACTAGCACACCCTGGGTCTGTATAGCGTCAATGGAAATTTTTGTAGAGCGGCGACTAGGAGACTGTGGGTTTGTATAGCGATAAGCGACAGGTGGCATGACGTCACACTGGTAACACTGTAGCAAAAAGAGAAGTACTGTGACGTCAGGCTACCTGAGAGAGGGCTATAGACAAACACGAATCAAGAGCGTTCGTGTTTTTTTAGTAGAGAAAGGGTTTTATATATATTCGTTTAGGGTGGAGATAAAATGAAAATTAAGATCTTTTCGAGGCATTGGAAGTGGCCCTGAAAAGGGCCGTTGTTTGTTATGTGATGTTAACACCATTCCGTTAACATACAGGACATCGCATAGGTCTTCTTATCTTCCTCAAATTTCTCAAAGTTTGTCTAAACTGTGTCTCACTTCTGGTCCGTAGATGAGAGTCCGCTTAAGACAGCCTTGTCTTTCCACATAACATCTTCTTTTCCAAAGAGTGGCACCGGTGATCCGGATGACAGTCCATTTTGTTTTCACATACATGGGTAAGTCTGTACGGAACAGCATTGAGGATACCAAAGTAGAGGATTCTACGTCGATCAACATCTTCTCTGTGACGAGAACAGGTGAAGGGAATGAAGTGAACCACGTTTATTTATAGTGGAAGACCGGATCGAAACGGATTGAAAGGGTTCACCAATCCCAACACGCGTTACAAAATTCAGTCACTTCGCGGAGTCTGTCTTCCAATCCGAAGAGAGCTACCTGTGACGTCACATTTCCTATATAGGCACACTAGCGTCTGTGCGCAATGAATCGATGCGGTAGTGTTTTGTGAAACATGACGGAAGCTAAGAAGACAGTGAATTGGGGTGCACCGGCTGTGGAGACGAGAAGTAATGGTACAGCAGCAGCTACCAAAGTGAACACAGTGCTACTTCCCGAAGAGGTTGATTTCAACTGGGATTTAGTAGATTTTTTATCTTCTTCCTAAGAATTTGTTCCGGTACCAGTACCTTCGCCACTTTCTCCTTCTTTACCACGTGTCGACGATTTTAAACAAAGACAGAGAGAAGAATTGGAGAAATTTTTACAGCAGCAGAAAGAAGCAGAGCAAGCATTTCTTCTTGAACAGAAACAGCGAGAAGAAGAAGAAGAGGCAAGAAGGAAACAACAGGAAGAAGAAGAAGCAGTAGAGAAGAAACAAAGTCTAGGAGAGAAGGAGAACAGCGAAAGTCAAACGGTCACGGTACTCTTGGACATTTTGGCCGAGTTAAGAAGTCTGAAACAAATGTATCAGACTTCTTTATTACGACCCAAGAGAAAAAGACCTTCCCGAGCCAAACAACCTAACCCTGTGACTACACCACAGATACCACCCCTAGTGATATCTACTAAATCATTGACAGGAGCAAGTCCACAAGTAGGCCTTGGCCGTGGCAAAGGCTTAAGACAGTTAAAGCGAATTGATTCTCGTTCCTGAGTTTGTTCTAAGGAAAAAAACAAACACTCAACAGTCCTTTTCAGGGCTACCCAATACTCTCGAAAAGAGTGACTATTCATTTTGCCAAAATCAATTAAAACTCAAAATCCCTTCTTTAACCCTATGATGTACGTGTTGTGAGTGTATGAGTGTAGGTCCTTATTATTTCTAAATAATGAAAACCAAGAGACACTTACGTTTTTTTCAGTTTGGTCTATTCTGTTACAAATTTTTTACAATTCAATATCACAACATAACACAACACAACACTTTTAAAAAAGTTCATAGATTTCTTCTTTGTCTTTTTTCTTTCACTCTCTCTGTTTTTTCAATTTCTTCACTTTTACACTTTTTTCCTCTTCTTCGTCTTCTTCTTCCTCACATTTTTCTCGTCTTCTTTTCTTTTCTGTCTTCTCTTTCTGAACGTGTCGGGGTTCTTCTTTTGTCGAGGTCACCTCTGTTTCTTCTTCTTCCTCCTCCTTCTCCTGCTCCTGTTGTTTCTTAGGGCACTCTGAAGACCAATGTCCTTTCTCTTGACAATGATAACAGGTATCTTGACTTTTGTTTCTTTTGACACTGGCCTTGCTTCTTTGACGGTCTGGACATTCTGTAGCCCAATGCCCTTTCTTTTGACAGATATAGCAAGTATCTTGACTTTTATCTCGAAAGGAAGGAGAGTAGTCCGTCGGCTTGTCTGAAGAAAACTTTCTTATCACACCTCGCAATGCTCTAATCAGAAGTTCGATCTGTGTGGGTTCTTCCATTGTGCTGGTCGGCTTGAGAGCGAAATGAATACTGAGAGGGGAGTCACTAGCCCTTTATATATGCCCTGGTCTGACATAGATATATAGGGGTTCATGGTGTTTCACAGGTAGTCATTTGACTTTTTGCCGTCAAGATGAAACGATCGCATCATTTCGAAAAGAAAGAAGAAGAAAGTAAGAGGCAGAAACGTGATTTATCGCCTCGCACAGTAGCTGAAGTCTTGGCACAAATTCATGCCAGCGATTTTGAAGATGAGATGAGTGAACCAGAATCGAAGCCTAAAGAGTCTACACCAAATCAAAGTCCATTACCACCCGTAAACCCTGAAAAGTACTACCATATTCGGGAGACGGACAAACGCTCTTCCAGAAAATTTAGAACCACAGCCTACACGTACGCAGTGAAATTTAAAGATTTCAAGTCTGACGTACCCTTGGAAAAAGCAGAAGGGTTCATCACCGATGTGTGGGATTCTTTGTTAACCACACTAAAACGGCAATGTCGAGCCAAAGAAGACGATCGCTTGAGACTTTCTATTCATCACGACAATTTGAAGTCTCCCGTTTGGATCGAGTTTAGCAGTCCAACAGAATTGACACCTTCCAAAATCATGGACAAGATTCAACACGTACAACAATCCAACGACAAATTTCACATCACGGACGGAAAAGCAACACTGTACATGACCCACGTGTCTCTTCCCCAAGGGACAGGTAAAAAAAAGTTGATGTGGGTAGACAACTTGCGTAACCTCAAGCGTAGTCTCGTCCAAATTAACAATCCAAAAGACAAGATGTGTTTAGCCCGTGCCATCGTGGTGGGACAAACGTATGCCGACAAGAACGATACGGTAGAATGGAAAAGAGCCTGGAAAACTATTCAACAATCGGACCGAGCCAAACAACGAAAAGAAGCAGAACTCCTGTTACAGCAAGCGGGGTTAGCTAAAGACACACCCTGTGGCATTCCTGAAATGCAAAAGTTGCAAGACGTCTTGGCTCCACGTTACACCTTGAAAGTTCACCCTCAAGAAGTGCGCGGACCTCTGTTGTTTCGAGGTCAAGATTTTAAAGACGGAAAATACATTCACGTCTATCATCACGATGAACATTTTGATGCCATTACCAGTATCACTGCATTCCTGGGATACAGTTATTACTGTGAGAAATGTGACTATGGCTATAACAATCGAGAGCAACATAAGCATTGCGGATCGAAATGCTCAGGATGTTTAGCTTCTACACCCTGTCTGGACGAAGGACAAGAACGAGTGCATTGCTCTGCTTGTCAGCGCACGTTTGTCAGTCCTGCCTGTTACCAACAACACCTAAAGACGCAAGGTTCACAGCAGAAATGTGCTTGTCAGCTCTTGAGATTGTGCCCTACTTGTGGACAAGGCATACGTACCAATAGTGTTAAGTTACACATTTGTCGAGGAAAGAAACGATGTCACATTTGTCGCCAAATCGTGGACTTGGAACACCAATGCTACATTCAAAAATACCATTCTAAACATGAAGAAGAAGATAATGACCAGAAGAAGAAAGGGAATTTCATCTTTTTCGATTTCGAATGCATGCAAGAGACTGGTATTCACATTCCTAATTTCTGCGTGGCTCACCGAGCGTGCGAGAAGTGCATCCAAGAGCCTATCTTGGCTCATTGCCCTCATTGCAGCAAGATTCCTGGAGGACGTGAAAAAATCTTTCGAGGATCGAACACACTGGCCGATTTTGCCCAATGGATCTTAAACCCTATCGACGAGACGTGGAGCCAAGAAGATATCGAACGTTACGGAGATTGTCATCGCCATGCCACGGTGATGGCTCACAATTTCTCGGGATACGATGGACAATTTCTGTTGAGATACTATACGGAACAAAGTACCGAACGTCCGAAAGTAACTTTGAACGGAGCCAAAATCATTTCCATGCAAGTGGGACAAGTACAGTTTAAAGATTCAATGAGTTACTTGGCTATGCCTTTGAGCCGCATGCCTAAAACGTTTGGCATGACAGAAATGGCCAAAGGCTATTTTCCGCACTTTTTCAATACCGAAGCCAATCAACACGCCGTTCTACCCCATTTGCCTGAGGCTCACTACTACGACCCCGACAACATGCGTACCGAACAACGAGAAGCTTTCTACGCATGGTACCAGACTCACGCTTCGGACCCTTTTGACTTTCAAGAAGAAATGTTAAAATATTGTCGTTCCGACGTAGACATTTTACGTCGCTGCTGTGGAAAATTTCGAGAACTGTTCATGGAACACGGAGGGATCGATCCTTTGAAAGAAGCTTGTACCATTGCCAAAGCGTGTTCCTTAGTGTATCGTCAACGATTCATGCCCGAAAACACCCTAGCTGTCATCAGTCCTCAAACGACCAATTTTGTCAAACGTCAATACTCGGTCAAAGCCCTACGCTGGTTACATTACTTGTGTGAGAAGGAAGACAAATGGATCCAACATGCTCGCAACGGAGGAGGCGAAAAGACCATCGGAAGGTATTCGGTAGACGGCTGGGACTTAGAAACCCTCAAATCGTGTACGAGTTTAACGGGTGCTTATTTCACGATGTCCCATCTGCTACCCTCAACGTGGCACTAAAAACCAGTTTTTACAACGGACCATGGAAGACTTGTACCAGGCCACTTGTCAGCGACGCTTGAAGTTAGAAGAGCAAGGATACCAAGTAGTGGAAATGTGGGAACACGAGTACGATCAGCGATTGAAAACTGATCCCGAGTTTAAGCGCATCGTGGAAAGTTACAAGCTGGTGGACCCTCTGAACCCGCGGGACAGTTTGTACGGAGGACGGACGAATGCCACCTGTTTGCTGTACCAAGTCGACGAGGAGAAAGGAGAAGAAATCAAATACTTGGACGTGTGTTCTCTGTATCCGTACGTGTGCAAATATTGTCACTTTCCCGCAGGGCACCCACAATTGCTGACGGAACACATCGACGTGGACAATATTCGACAATACGAAGGATTGATCAAGTGTAAAGTCTTGCCTCCCACGAACTTGTACCATCCCGTTTTACCACATCATTGCCAAGGAAAACTGATGTTTCCCTTGTGTCGTACTTGTGCTGAAACGTGCAACCAAGACCACCCTTGTCAGCACACTCAGGAAGAACGAGCCTTGACGGGAACGTGGGTCAGCGTGGAATTGTTTAAAGCTCTGGACTTGGGATACCAACTGTTAGAAGTGTACGAAATTTACCACTTTCCCAAGACAGAAAAATACCACAAGGGCGACGATTCTCAAAAAGGCATTTTTGCAGACTACGTGAATGCCTTTTTGAAACTGAAACAAGAAGCTAGCGGATATCCTTCCTGGTGTCACACTCCCGAAGACCAAACAAAGTTCAAAGAGAAATACTGGAAGCAGGAAGGCATCACTTTAGACCACATCGAGAAAAACGAAGGAAGGCGATCGTTTGCCAAAGTGATGTTGAATTGTTTGTGGGGCAAAATGGCACAACGACCGTGTTTACCCAAGACGGAGTATTTGACAGAACCTTTCCGATACTTGCAGATGATTCACGACAAAACCAAATACATGAAACACGTGGACGTTGTTCGTGAGGACTTGCTCTTAGTCAATTACGAAGAAGAACTGGACTTTGTAGAAGCCGACGAATTTGGAAATGTCATCATTGCGGCCTACGTGACAGCCCATGCTCGCTTAAAACTGTACGAAGCTTTAGAACTATTAGGAGATCGTGTACTGTATTTTGACACGGACAGTTGCATCTACATTGATCGCCTGGGTCAACCTTACCTGATCATCGAAGGAGACCGTTTAGGAGCCTGGACGGACGAGCATCCCGACCACAAGATTCTCAGTTTTGCAAGTGGCGGTCCCAAAAATTACGGCTACGAATACCGAGACAATCAAGGAGAAGTGCACACGGAGTGTAAAGTGAAAGGATTGACTCTCAATTATCGCACCAGCCAAGTGGTGAACTTTGGTGTCTTGAAAGAAGCCTTGCAGTCTGGACAGGATCGAAACTTTAAAGTGACCACCCACGAACCGCATAAGATTGTACGTTTACCCACACACCAAATCGTCAGTCGCCCCTTGGAAAAAGTTTATCAAATCGTGTACCAGAAGCGAGTTCGGCTTCCCAACCACTTCACTTTACCGTACGGTCATGCCAATATTGGTCAGCATATAAAAAGGGACAACGTTCAAGGTCGATAGTTCATTGTGACTACCATTGCTAAGCGAGAAAGATGAATCCATTCACACAGCAAGTATCCAGTAAGAGTAAACTCAAGTACGATGCTGTGCCTTGCGATGGTAGGGATGCCGTACGCTATGACCTTAGTGATTCAGTACCACATCATCATGGGAACTTTGCTATAACTACTACTTCTACTACCATGCCTAACATGGAAAGTGATGCTGTACGTGTCAAACCTGACGGATGTGAAAGCGATGCCACTCGTTATCGCACACCTTTTCACTTTACTGGTTTTCATGGTGGATGTCCACCTCCACAGGAAACCATGCGACTACCACCCTACGGATGTCATGTAAAACTGAGCAAACTCCTAAGGATTTCACCGTACCCTCATCGAAATGAACCTGTGAAAGACGAATATTCGTTCCCTGTGCGTTTGCCAGAATACTGTGATTTTGAAAGTCGATTGCAAACCTTCCAAGGAAAATGGCCAAAATATCTAGGAGGACCTACCCCCGAAGAATTAGCCAGAGCTGGATTTATCTACTTGGGCGAAGGAGATAAAGTCAAGTGCTTCAGTTGCGGTGTCTCACTTCACCAGTGGGAGAAGAAAGATTGCGCTTACCTGGAACATGCTCGATGGTCTCCAGAGTGTCACTACCTGCCTTTAGTGGGACCTCGTCATTGAAGTGACCCTACCATGTTGTGTAAAAGCTAGCTACGGAGTTAGGAGTCAAACGTTGGACAATCCCTAGACAAGTATTTAAACCCGATGTAAAAAATAATCTTCAAAGATTACCAAACGAATTGCAAGAGAAGATCTACAAGGACATATGGCAGGGACTTGCCAGAGTCAAATCTCAATTAGTGACTGTAGAACATTTGTGTCGAGAAATTCATAAGAGGAAATTGACCAAAGTCAACAAACAAGTCTGATTTATATGGATCAAGTGTGCGTTCGTTCTACTATTTCGCTTTAGACCATTTACATTTGAAGATTTTATTGACATTCTTGACCGTTTCCTTGAATGGCAGTGGTCAGAAATTACCCACTACGTTCATTACTTTCGCTCTAGGAGAAGTGTTTGACTGACAGGGTTATGGATACTTTACAAGAGAACATTCGTGCTTTGCCTGTGGAATTGAGAGAACGCATTTACCGTGAGTTCGTCAAAATACAAGTGAAACGAAAAGAATCATTGCATCCGTTACGTCACCGATGTTGGAACCACCGGTACCTAAATGCTATAAGAGGATTGATTCTGATGAAAGTGTTCCAGTGGTCAGACATTGATCAACTACTCGTGAGCAAGAAGAATTGTGTTGCTGATAGTGATTATTTTTACTACCAGGTACACTTACTGCATCGAATTCCAGAAGAAGAGTTAGAGGGTTACCAAAATCTTGTACACAATGTAAACTTAGATAAAGAGGAAACTTCTGAACGACGCGTGATGTACAAGTTAGTGACTAAATATTTTAGATACGTCGACGGAATACGACCACTTCTGTGCAAAAAGTACACTTATAGCTGCCGAAAAAAGAGGGTATAAAAACGTTCTACCATGCCATGACCTTTATCATTCGTGATACAACAGATTCCGTGGAAGGAAATCAATGACAGTATTCAAACGGTGGAGGATTACCATCGCCTATTACGAGAACTGTCTCCATTGAATTGGGGTCGACGTGTAGTGTGTGTCTTAGTGATTTGCTTTCTGGGATTTCGTTTACCAGCTGATTCTTTGTGGACTCTTTACGAACAGTACCTATTACTCCAAAACAAAATATGAAAGTGATCCCTTTAAATGTCCACGAGAGACTCATTCTGCTCAAAGCTTTGCGCTTTCATTTGGATACTTCTCAATCTCTACGGGAAAACAAGATTCGTCAACTTTTAGGTACTGAAGATGTGTACGACGACGTGTGTGTAGCTTGTGACTTACACCCTCACTGGACAGATGTACGTGACTTTAAACGTTTGGGGTTTGAGGCTTGGGCTAAAGAAGTGGCACACTATGCCCAAGATTTGTCATCCTAAAACATTAAAACGTACCGTGAAAAAAGTCACTTTTAAACCTGTGTTAGTGTCCATACCAGAAGAACAGTCTGTCACCGAGGAAAACCACTCTCTTCAAGATAGGACTGTCATTGACATTCCTGAAAGACCATTTCGGGAGGACCCTTGTGTGACTGAACCAAGGAATGTACAGACTCTCAGAACATTACACACTACTCCTACGATTTCACCTCCTGATCACAAAAAATGTTGTACAGAGACTTGTTTATATTCCACTATGGTCGTTTTGTTGTGTTTTTTATTCCTGTACTTAACCATATGGCTTTTATGTATTTTTGTCTTTCGTGTTGTTCACTGATAAAGATGACAATAAACGCGTCCTGAAAAAGTATAAAAACTCTTGTCTTGTTTGTCTTCGTGTCACAAGTGACATTTTATTACACTACTACTACTATGGCTACCTCTACTGTCTCTGCTCCCTCTTCCTCCCCTGTCAAAGTCATTGACGAACACGTAGATCGGACTAGTTGGGAGGCCTTGTATCTTCGTCATCCCTTTAACATGCTC